>JADDOH010023032.1:0-10459 GCA_016648135.1 Agrypnia vestita | reverse complement strand
CCTCGAATGAGGTTTTTCTATAGCCCTTTAAGAGTAAGGGTACATTTTGAGGGTCTCGCTTATCGCGGTACTTCTTACTCGATCCACTACTGTTTGTTACTGGGCCTATACACAGCTTTAAAAACAGTCAGTTTGGCCCTAACACTGAACTTTATCACCGCACTACAAAGGGACGTAAAATACCTCTATTAGCTACGATTCTTCTGTCTATTTCATCTTTTATCTCCCGTTGCTAGAGAATTTCGTTCCGAGATATTTAAACAGATGTAGTTTGTTTATTTGAAATGTATATATATTAGGGACGGCAAGGCTGAGAAAGATATCGAGAGAAGGGTATTAAAACGGGAGAGCCTGTACGGATTGCTTGGCTGGCTTTAATGATCATTGACAACAATGCAACGTTCACCGATTCCACCCAAGAACAACCACAATCTTTCCATTTTTTTAAAGTTGTACATACTTATGTTATACTTATGCAACTTATTTAATATATTTGTTTCGACTACCCTATTGCCATGTTTCCTTGAAAATGTATTATTTTTCATAAAAATAATATATATAGATGTCGCCACTGGTAAATGGGTATTCTATATATTTTTTGACTTAAGAATGAAGCAGTATTATTTTTTTAAAGTATTTAATTTGATATTCATTCGAAATTTTAACCTATACACTAGAATATGCCTGAAAAATGCATCCTTTCCCAATCCTGTGAAGTTTTTGCGTTGACAAATGGTAGAATCATTTGTTTTCGATGCACTAACATAAAAGAGTTCCAAGAATCTAGTGCTTTGTTAAATCGTGACTTCTTGTACCGTACAGGTAAATAATTACTTATTTTCGATTTAACATAAAAGTGTTAAAATTTGTATGATAAAGATTGTCCCGGGATCGTAGCTGTGGAAAGCAAATGAAACATAAAATATTAAATTAAGTTTTATTTAATCACAAAAGGTTAATGGGCACGAATGAAATCGGGCCACTGTTCTTAAATTTATTTCAGTATTTTATATTTTATATTTCACTATTTCACTCCTCACTCGTCAGTGGAACACTTTTTTATTGTGATGTTTTTATCGCATCGATCACTATCGAGAATATTCCGCTCGCAAATAGGTACTTTGGTACTCCTTTACTGGCTATATATTTGTCCGGTACCCAGCTGATCCACGTCGTGTACCTGCCGTCGTGTCTCCGATAGCAAGGATTCTTTTTTATTATGTTAACGTAAACAAACCACGCGGGCTGTTACCTACAACGTCAACGAAGGAGAATAAAGGATTCAGAGCTACGGACACGGCAACACCACATCAGTCAGGCTTGTGCCATAACATCAGGCAGGCCTGTGCCCCGTTAAATCATATATTCCTTTATTCATCATTTGTTTCATTTACTTGTACACCTTCACTTGCTCCCGGGAAGACATAAACACTTATCATTAATCTCTTTTATTCAGTTGACCTACGAACCTTCCCAAAATATTTGTCCCTTGATCACACTGCTAGCCGCTGAATGGCACGCATCACATGCATGCCTCTCCTTGCATAATGTGATGCACCCGTATTTATAGACCCGTGTTCATGATGCTTTCTCGGTGCTTCCAAAATCCAATGGACCACTCCAGCACCTTCTATTAAGTTCTAATTTAGTGTAAAAGGTGTGTGATGGCTCCTCTTCTTCGCCTTTCAGCTCGATCCTACTCCTAACTGAGTTTACGCCTTGTTAGAGGCAAACAAGCTATCTATCTACGTCGGATGAAGGCTCTACGGTTTTTTAACGTAGTATTTCCAAACACCCTCGCTTTATTCAAGACCTCCCCAGTTCACGTTGTGTAATTTTTTGTTTCGAACTATAGGGGATGAATTGGTTTTGTGGTAACCCTATCGCAAGCTAAACTTAAATTAAATACTGGGGTATGAAGTTCGTGAATGTTCATGGAAAACGCAAACAAAACTACCTAGCACGTCAATTAAGCCCTACGGTGCAATTGCTAAACTTACTATGTTCCGTGGCCCTATATTATTTACCTATCATTCCTACGGACTGAAACCACTGCATCTGGTGTAGCTGCGCTTCCAGAGTGCGCGATCCTCTGCTTCCATGCCCTCTCCGCTCGATCCCCCATTGTCCTACCTGTATGGGATCGACCGCCATCCACTGGAAAGGTTAGTGACGTGCCGTTATCACATGCGCATGCACATATAGAGTACATAGATCCCCTGAAAGCCCTCGAGTCCTTCGTAGCCGCTCCTATGGATGATTCCGTCTTCGACGCCCTCGCTGATTAATAATTTTATCTTCCGCCGTTATCTTGCTGTGCTTATTCCCTACGATCTTTTATATTTACTCTGCATTATCTTTATCAATTACATTGTTACGTTTATTTTCTAGCCGGCCTAAGTTCCGTCACCTGTATCTGGCCCTATGTCTCATTCTAGTGGTACGTTGGGTTCTAATGGATAAGGGGTTTGTAGAAGGTATGTGTAAATGTATGTGTACGCGGAAAATGTGGTTGCTTTAAATTCGGCACCTCCATACCCAAAGGCTCATCGGTGACTGATCCCATCTTCCTTCTCCCGACACGAGTTCCGGATACGTTGACCTGAGCCTGGATGCGCCTTTTCATGTTGGGCCTCTTATGTGCAAAGTACCGCACCATCCCTCGCGTCAGTGTCTGGCGTCCGGG
This sequence comes from Agrypnia vestita, assembly GCA_016648135.1. Lineage (NCBI taxonomy): Eukaryota > Metazoa > Arthropoda > Insecta > Trichoptera > Phryganeidae > Agrypnia > Agrypnia vestita. Next base: position 7,773 of record JADDOH010023032.1, on the reverse strand, counting down.
CTCAGAGCCAGTTTGCCCCCCGAATTCCAACTCCTCCAGGTTAAACTAAGTTAAACTACGGTATATATACTGAAGCTACTGTAAAGATGGTCCCGGGCCACCTGTCAAGTCAAAAATATGCGAGTGGGGAGGGGGAGTTTCCTAGGCTCCCCACCCCTCGCCTGTGAGCAACTGCAGCCCATTGGCCATTCGCGACACTACAGTGACTGCAACCACCCTCCCAGGTAGTACTTATTATAATCTGATATGAATCAATACGTTCAATCCATTCCAGACGAGGGAAGACATCCGCACGGGTGTTGTGCCACCCGTGAAGAGCCCCCTCATACACTACGTACGAATAGATACATACTAATAAAATATAATATACATACATATACATACATATACAATACATAAATAAATACTGGTAATGGTTGGTTGCCATGTGGTTTCACGAGGCCATGACCCCTCGTATTAGTAGATGGAAAGGTGGATCTGGACAGTAGGGATATGCCTAGCCCCTGGCCAGGGATGTCGGTGTATTTTCTCCAAATGGTGTACAGCTAGAATCCTGCCATCGATGATGATGGGATCTGCCTAATTATCTCCGACTGATGTGTAACTGGAACCCTGCCATCACTGATGAAGATGATGTTGTCACTATCGAAACGTCACCTGATGATATTTAGCTGAACCGCCACTAGTGATGATGATGATGATGATGATACTATCGTAACGTTTCCTGACGATATATGTATCGGAGACACCGCTAATGATGATGATGATACTATCGGAACGCCTCCTGACTATATATGACTGGGACACCGCTAATGATGATGATGATGATGATACTATCGTAACGACTCCTGACGATATACAGCTGAAACACCGCTAATGATGATGATGATGATGATGATGCTATCGAAACGCCCCCTGACTATATATAACTGGGACACTGCTAATGATGATGATGATGATGATACTATTGAAACACCTCCTGACGATATACGACTGGGACACTGCTATGATGATGATGTTGATGATACTACCGAAACGTCTCCTGACGATATATAACTGGGACACCGCTAATGATGATGTTGATGATGATACTATCGAAACGCCTCCTGACTATATGTAACTGGGACACTGCTAATGATGATGCTGATGATGATACTATCGAAACGCCTCCTGACTACATACAACTGGGACGCTGCTAATGATGGTGATGATGATGATGCTATTGAAACGTCTCCTGACAATATATAACTGGGACACTGCTAATGATGATGATGTTGGTGATACTATCGTAACGACTCCTGACGATATACAGCTGAAACACCGCTAATGATGATGATGATGATGATGATGCTATCGAAACGCCCCCTGACTATATATAACTGGGACACTGCTAATGATGATGTTGATGATGATACTATTGAAACACCTCCTGACGATATACGACTGGGACACTGCTATGATGATGATGTTGGTGATACTACCGAAACGTCTCCTGACGATATATAACTGGGACACCGCTAATGATGATGTTGATGATGATACTATCGAAACGCCTCCTGACTATATATAACTGGGACACTGCTAATGATGATGTTGATGAAGATGCTATCGAAACGCCGCCTGACTATATATAACTGGGACGCGGCATATGAATAGACAAATAAATACCTAATTAATTAATGAATCATCAATTAAATAAATGAATAGAAATGAATAAATAAGTTCGGCGTCGAGCACACGGGCCGATGATGATGCTATCGAAACGCCGCCTGACTATATATAACTGGGTCGCGGCATATGAATAGACAAATAAATACCTAATTAGTTAATGAATCATCAATTAAATAAATAAATAGAAATGAATAATTAAGTTCGGCGTCGAGCACACGGGCCGATGATGATGCTATCGAAACGCCGCCTGACTATATATAACTGGGTCGCGGCATATGAATAGACAAATAAATACCTAATTAATTAATGAATCATCAATTAAATAAATAAATAGAAATGAATAATTAAGTTCGGAGTCGAGCACACGGGCCGCGCGATCCCTGGAAGTTCACACACATGCAGAGAAGGGTTATTTGGCAAATTAATTCGCCCCTATTATGGTCAGTACGGATCCAACATGCAAACAACACCTGTGGGAAAACATATGTAAAGTTTACGGTACAGGGGTTAGCTTTCACTGTCGGCGCTTCTTCCGTCTCTGTCTGGGGTGTCGAACCCGAGACCATTCTTCTTAATAGTGCGCCACCTTTATATATCGTTATAATCTCAAAACGGAAAGAGGATGACATGACTTACCCATCTGCCGCCGATTATATCCATTCCAGTGCATCGTAGTTTCACTTTATGTACCTCACTTTATACCTAAGGATTGCGAACACTTGCCTTGCACGCGCACACGATTCACAGGCCCCTAATTAATTATAGTTCGCGACCTAACCTTTGATCCTGCCATTACGCGCTTATAAGTTTCCGTAGCTGGGGCTTAGTATCCAGCCTCGGCAACTATACGGTGTATATACCTTAATCAAACCGAAACTAGACATTATTTTCTTTTCCTTGAATTTATATTCCTCGAGATACCGGAATTAGACTCTAGCTCGACAATTGTAAGTATTTATATATCTTAATAATACTGCAACATAGTCCTTATTTCCGTCTTACGTATCCGTACTTCCCGGGTCATCGAGACTAGACTCCAATTCTAATGATCATACTCTAATGATTATACGCACCGATATTTTTCATAAAACCCGTTACCCGTTATTTTCCGATGTTACATATTCTTATATTTATCCGAAATACCGGGATTAAGCTTTGAATCTAGGATTCCATCCATTTATAAGTTTTAACAAACCCATGAAGCAACCACTTGTCCACTTGTTATTGTTAAAGAATTGATTGCTTCTATAATAAAACCCCACTAGTCTACATCTTTATAAGGTCAATACATATTACTTTTAGGGTCCGCCGATTTAGTTTTATTCTTAATATTATTATTATTATTATTATTATTATTATTATTATCATTATTATTATTATTATTATTATTAATTAATTACACGGTTTAATAGCCTTTTACAACAGGTTCATACATAATTAAAATACAACAAACGATTAAATGTAAAAGAAAAATAAAGGGTATAAATGTAAAAAGGTATATATACATAGTTTAAAAATAATGAGGTTAGACATGTATGTAAAAAAAAGTATATATGCAAAAAGGTGTAAAGTAGCAGGTTTATACATAATTAAAATACAACAAACGATTAAATGTAAAAGAAAAATAAAGGGTATAAATGTAAAAAAGTATATATATACATAGTTTAAACATAATGAGGTTAGACATATATGTAAAAAAAGTATATATGCAAAAGTGTAAAGTAGCAGGTTTATACATAATTAAAATACAACAGACGATTAAATGTAAAAGAAAAATAAAGGGTATAAATGTAAAAAAAGTATATATACATAGTTTAAACATAATGAGTGTCTAGCACAGGACAAAGACTGTATATTTACCAGGTGTGGATCCCCAATTTCACTTTTCAGGGCCGCCAAAAACGGCAGGAGCAGAATGTAGAGAAGGTTTGAGAAATTAAAAAACACTTTAAAACTTGTAGACTGGATCGAAGAGCGAAGACACAATACGACGAAAAGACTGCCTTTGCTCTCCGATTTCAGCGCATTTATTCAATTAAGTTCATTAGACCCCGCGTGTGTCAGCCAACCGGCGCGTCGCTCATTTCCGCTGCGCCCCGCGCTGCTGCTGATGCTCCGTTGAACGCGACACACGCTGGGTCAGATTCACACAAATATTCAAAAACCGGCCCTTTTTCAGGGCTACCAAAACATAATATTTTTATTTTCATTTTCTTAAATTTACTCATATAACATAAAAAAGCATTCGTAGAAAAACATAAAATATACAAAATTTCGCAGTTTCCGTGTCGCAGTTGGTTGTACGGGGTCAAGTTGATCGCCGTGGATCCTGTTCGAAACACTCCCCCCGTACAGCTTGCCTGCATCTTCACGGAGAACAGGGTTGTGCCGCCATCCCTGCGACGTCCGGAAGCTGCGTGGGTAGTATGACGACTCGTGTGGCAGGCCGGATGTAATCGCCTGATGCGGTTCTTATACGGACCGCTCGGACTTGTCCGTCAGCGGCCGGTCTGGCCTCTATCACGATCCCTCTTGGCCAGCTGTTTCGTGGTAAGTTGGCGTCGGTGATGATAGTTAGCTCGCCTTCTCGAATAGGCGGGGCGGCTTCTTGCCATTTCTGCCTCAAAGCCAGGGTTGGCAAATACTCTCTCATCCATCGACGCCAGAACATGTCCGCCATTTGTTGAGCCGTTCTCCACTGCTTGCGTAAACAAACATTTTGATCAAGGGCCCCGTAAATAGCCATGTGCACGTGTCGTCCGGTTGAACCTAGCAGTAGGTGGTTCGGTGTCAGTGGAGCATCGTCTCTCGGGTCCACCGAAACGTGAGTTAACGGGCGACTATTTACCGTGTACTCGGCCTCGGCCAAAATAGTTAATAATGTCTCTTCACGGGGTGCCTGTTCTTTTAACGTAGCCCCGAGTGCTCTTTTGACAGATCGCACCAAACTTTCCCAGGCTCCCCCCATGTGAGGAGCGAGGGGGGGATTGAATGTCCAATCAACTCCTGTTTCCGCCAGATGTTCGCGCATCCGCGGATCGTGTTGTAGTTCGGATAATGTCTCAGCGAATTCCTTACTTGCTCCACGGAAATTCGTTCCGTTGTCGGAGTAAATGTGGCGTGGATGACCACGGCGCGCCGCCATCCTTCTTAATGCCATGATGGCCGAGTCCGTGTTCAGGGACGCGGCCAGTTCCAGGTGGATGGCTCGTGTTGTCATGCAAGTGAATAATGCACAGTATCTTTTTTCTTTCCGTCGGCCGATGGTCACTTGTAGTGGGCCGAAATAATCGAGACCGCAATGGGTGAACGGTGGTTGATGGTGGGAAAGTCGTGCATCCGGCAATTGGCCCATCAGCGGAGGTCGCGGCTGGCTTCATCCGTTGCGACATGCCTGGCATTCAAATTGTATTCGGCGCATGGTTGGTCTTAATCGCAAAATAAAAAATTTAGCGCGCAGGTCACTCACAGTTCTTTCGGTTCCTGGGTGGTTTTCACGTTCGTGATAGTATCGCACCATGATTCGTACATAGGGGTGCGAACCATCCAGTATGATAGGTTCTCGTAGGTCCAGTGGTATGTCTGATACTGTTGCTCCAATCAGACGAGTGCCCATCCGGATGATGCCTCGGTTATCCAGTCGTGGTGTCATCGGATAGAGGCGGCTGTTTCTGGGAAGAACCTCTCCTCGTTGTAATATTTGTACCTCTGGACCAAATGAAATCTTTTGGGAGTGGATGATCCAGGCCTCCTCGGCAGCATTTCTTTCATGTGGTGTCAAGTCATGCCCCGTTCCTGCCGAATTTGTTTTTCGGCGACAGTTTGTCACAAATCGTCGCACCCAGGCTGTGGTGCGGACCAAACGTATCCACGATGAGAAGCGCCCTAATTCTGGAAATGCGCCGCTGTTTGTAGTGACACTTTGAGTTAAGGTCACGACGTCCGGTCGTAATTCGAGGCACCGTGGATCGGGTTGGGGTTGGTTAGCCTCTCGTGGCCAAGCCGATTCTTCTCTCCTGAGGAACTCAGGACCGCTGAACCACATACTGTCAGCGGCTAGGTTTGGAGGATCGCCGTCCCTGGTTCCAATATCTGCGGGATTATGGCGTGTGGGTACCCATTTCCAAGTACCGGTGTCTGTTAGCTCGTCTATTTCACCCAGACGGTTGGCAACAAAGGCGGAGTAGGATCGGGGGTCCGTTCTTAACCAGCAAAGTACCGTCATTGAGTCCGTCCACATGACCGTCCTCTGGATCTGGCAGACGTGTTCTCTTTTCACAGTGGCGGCCAGTCTGGCTCCCATTAGAGCGGCTTGAAGTTCCAGCCGTGGCACTGATAATGGTTTTAGTGGAGTCACCTTGCACTTTGATGCCACGAACGCTACGTTTCGGCAGTTGTTGCCCATCTCTTCCACGAAATATGCCACGGTGCAGCATGCCAGTTCAGAAGCGTCACTGAAAATGTGTAACGAGACTTGTGTACTGCTTCGACTTGAGAGACACTGACGTGGCACTGCGCATTGGCTTGTCTTGAGTAGTCTGTACCACTCGCGCCATTTTTGCGCGTGTTCGGGGATAATTTCATCGTCCCAGCCGATTTTTGATCTCCACACGGCTTGTAGTAGGATTTTTGACCGTATCAGAAGGCAGGCGAGGAAGCCCACCGGGTCAAAAATCCGCATGACGGCGCTCAACAATTCTCGCTTGGTTGGTCGATCTCCGGCTTCTAGTTCTGGCAAATTTACAAATTGGAATATAAATTTGTCGGAGCTTGGATCCCATTTGATTCCAAGTACCCTCTCAGTGGTCGTGCTTTCACTAATTATCTCGATTGGTGTCACTGCACGTAGTTGTGGATTCACTTGTGCCATGACCTGTGGGTCATTAGATGCCCAGTTAGTCAGGTGCATGTTTCCGCGTCGCAAAACCTCTGATACTTCCTTCATTAGTTTGATGGCATCCTCTGTGGTGTCCACTGCATCAAGATAATCATCCATGTAGAACTTGGTTTTTATCGCGCAGGCTGCTGCCGGGAATTCCACCGCGCTGGCCTCCGCGATTTGGTTGCGTACAAATTGCGCACTGGTCGGTGAGCATGTCGCGCCAAACACCATGGATGTCATCATAAAAGTGCGTGGTTCAGCGTCTTCATGGTCCCTCCATAAAAATAGCTGTGCACTTTGATCAGGTTCACAGATTTAGATGCGCAGGAACATTTCCTGCACGTCTGCCGCCAGTGATATATTTCCTTCCCGGAATCGGAACAGGTTTCCCAGAAGTGAAGAAAGCAAGTCTGGTCCGGTCAATAAGGTGTCATTGAGTGACACGCCTCGGCACTTGCTGGCGGCATCAAAAACTATCCTGATTTTCCCTGGTTTGTTGACGTTGAATACTGCAAAGTGCGGCAGGTACCATCTACGCGGTCCAAGTTGGTCGATTTCTTCCGTCGACAGAGCTCGGGCGTAGCCCTTTTCCAAGTATTCCTCGAATTTTGATCGATATGCGGCCGCGAAGGTGGCATTTTTTTTCATTTTTCTTTCTACGCCAGTTAATCGATTTAGTGCGCACTGGTCACGCCCACGATATTGACGCGGGCCGCACTGGTCACGCCCAGTGAATCCACTGAGAAGTGCTGTTTCACTAGTGCTTCTAGGTTATCAGGTGCTGGCGATGTTGCTCCAGCGATTGCCAGTATTGTAGCACTTGTTTGCGGCGACCGGGGGGGTGCGGCTCCATGCACCGTCCATCCCAATGCTGTGCGGGATAGGATGCCGCCACTCGCTGTTTCCCTTACTTCACGAGTGACGATGAGATGGGCATGGTCTTGCCTAATTAGAAGCTGTGGTTTCACTTCCAAGATCTTTGTCTGGTTCGTGCGTGAACGTCCTTGCCGATGTGGAGATTGTACTGTCCATTGAGAGGGCAGTGCGAGATCGCGGACCGTACTCGCTCGTAATGTGTGCTCTGACCCATTTCCGGTTATGGTAATGTTCAACATTTGGGAGCGATTGTCCGACGAGCACATTCCGTTCGCACCGTGGATGCGAAGTTCGCGCACTGGTCCCTGGGCCCCGACGGCACTGGCTACACCTGCCTCGATGAG
>JADDOH010023031.1:0-104813 GCA_016648135.1 Agrypnia vestita | reverse complement strand
AGAACGCCTCCAGATGATCCTTCTGGAGATCTCGCACGAGCTGCCTGTGGTGACGGTCTTTGCGGCGAAGTTCCGCCTTCAGTTGGCGGATGACGTCCGCCTCTCGAGCCTGGGAACTGCTTCCATGCTCGGATTGACCGTCTGAGTCTGATGCCGTCCTGACTTCTTCTTCTTCTTCCCGTGCGGTTTGCCCCGATCGTAACCCTGATCGAGACATGCTGTTCAGAAGTGAAGATTGGCAATCCGGCTCGAAGGACCACTTTGTCTTGCACAGGACAAAGACTGTATATTTACCAGGTGTGGATCCCCAATTTCACTTTTCAGGGCCGCCAAAAACGGCAGAAGCAGGATGTAGAGAAGGTTTGAGAAATTAAAAAACACTTTAAAACTTGTAGACTGGATCGAAGAGCGAAGACACAATACGACGAAAAGACTGCCTTTGCTCTCCGATTTCAGCGCATTTATTCAATTAAGTACATTAGACCCCGCGTGTGTCAGCCAACCGGCGCGTCGCTCATTTCCGCTGCGCCCCGCGCTGCTGCTGATGCTCCGTTGAACGCGACACACGCTGGGTCAGATTCACACAAATATTCAAAAACCGGCCCTTTTTCAGGGCTACCAAAACATAATATTTTTATTTTCATTTTCTTAAATTTACTCATATAACATAAAAAAGCATTCGTAGAAAAACATAAAATATATAAAATTTCGCAGTTTCCGTGTCGCAGTTGGTTGTACGGGGTCAAGTTGATCGCCGTGGATCCTGTTCGAAACACCATTATTGCACAAACTTTGGGTGTTGAAGAGCGATATTGCACCTTCGTACATGTAGACAAAATACAGAATGCAATTTCTGCTTCTCGTCTTGGGTATTTAATGACAATTATTTATGATTCCCTTATAGGTACCTACTCCACATTCTCCCCGATGAACATATCACACTAATTGGACCATGTAGATTCGCGACTGATTTCCAAGTGTCTCATCTAAAACTGCAAAAGTCGTTAATGTAAATCGATCAAGTAATTACAAGGGTATAAATAAATGCGTCTATTTTTGAGTCTTGGGTAATAATCACCGAATAAGGCGATCTGTCGTAAATCTTGTTATTTTCACAATACGACTGAAATACACAAAGTGTCTAGTATAAACCTCGACGTACCCAATAGATCTTACAACAAATCATAAAGCAGAGCATTGAAAACAATTAGAACAAATATTTAAAATGAAGTGTATGAATATGGCATAGATGGGAACAAAAGCGCGTTACATTTCTTTGATACGTATATCGTATCATCGCACCATCCCTGCACATGTTATGTTTTTCTAAATCGAACAACACCAAAATTCAAGACAACAACATCAGCCCTGATGATGGATCCGAAACGTCGGCCAGAAAGGTCGTAACAACACGGCATAATACCCCAGTAAACACAAACTTGAAGATAAATAATTCTGTAATGATTATGTGTTAAGGTAATATAAATAAGAAAAATCGTTGAAATAGTGTGGAACAAAGTGCATCTCTAACAAACAGTGTGGCTAATATGGACAATGAATTTAGGCCTACGAGATGTGCATCGTAACGGGTCCATTACAAAATGACTAAGGGCCGGTTGTTTCAAGTTAGATAAAAATAAGCATTCTTTTAAAGCATAGATTTTTACGTTCTCCACCGCTTGCTTTGATCGAACTTGAAACAACCGGGCCTAAGGGCCGGTTGTTTCAAGTTGGATTAAAGTAAGCGTTCTTTTAAAGCATAGATTTTTACGTTCTCCACCAATCAGACGATCCGTTTTCGTAAAAATCTATGCTTTGATTGACCGCTTACTTTGATCGAACTTGAAACAATCGGGCCTAAGGCGTGGAGGCGGGGGCAGGTAAGGGGCTACCCTTCTGGACGCCGAGGTGACGCCGATTGACCAATTCCGAGAAGGAAGGTCGGGCCAAGGAAACCGGCAGAGATCCGCCCTGACGGCCAAAGATAAAAGGCCGGATGCTGTGCCGGGATAGTTAGTTCACAGAGTCAGGAAGTCAACAGTCAGCGCAGTTGACAGTCAATCAGCGAAGTCGAGTAATGATTAGTCATCAAGAGTTATCAGAGTAATCAGTGCAGAAGTGAAATAGATAGCTGCCGTCAGCTATCGGACAGCTGACGGACGAACTGAAGTCTAGAGAGAGTGACATACCGGCTTCAACAATCGCGAAGCCGGAACGGTGAAGTGAAAAAGTAAAGTTCGAGATCCTGTTGGACTGGAAACAGTCAACCGCCATGCAATGGATGCCGCCCCTGGCGCTAACAGGACCGCGAAAATCCATCGCCAACAAGGACGAGAGATGGCTTTGGGAGCGATCCAAGCCTCCGTGCGCAGGCGACGGAGATGCGAAGAACAGACAGCAGCGCGGCGCTGAGAAAGCTCGCCTAGCTGACTTCCAGGCCGGAAGTATACCGGCCCCCATAACGCGACGAGGTCTCTAGGATTAAGGTAGATAATAAGATTAGATGATAGATTAACGATAAAGCATTTGAGCAAATTTTATGATATAAATAAATTGTAATAATATGTTAATATGTATAAATTAAATTCTATTTACAATGGACAATCAGAACCCACCTGGTGTATCAGGTTTATAGCATGTTTATAGATAAGATAATATATTCAGTTGCGACCATATCTTATCTATGGTTGCGACTGAACGTACCTATAACGTACACAGAGCTTGACCAACGTAAATTGGCGTGCGGCGACTTTGGAACTAAAACCCGCCCCGACCGCACCCGGCGGTAACCCCTCGCCCTGTAATTCAATTCAGTCTCGTATTTGCGCGTGAGCTGTGACATCTTGATTTCCAACATACACTGAATTATGTCCAAAACAGTCTTGCATCACCTTGCAGATGGTGCAAGAAGAATTTACAATGTAGTTTTAAAGTTTTGCGAAGCTGAAAAAGCAAATAATGGATCAATATTACCGTTTGACAGGACTCCAGATAGAGCGGCTGCCATTACTGGTATACACAGAATAGAGAGACTGGTATACTGGTTTGTTTCTTTAGTGTTGCCCGACCAAATTTCTATTATAATATCATAAAATATATTTGTCGATGTACCGGACACTCGGTATATTACGTATTGTGTAACAAATTACACCCTGGCAACTTCTGTTTCGCGACAGGGACGCCCGGGATCGCACGCCAATTTATATTGGTGGCATTCTACCTCGCGCACATTTTTTATTAAGGTGATATACCGGAGTCGGGGGGGTAGGGTCTGAGGTGATATTAAAATCACGGTGCGATAAACCGGCCGGGAGATCTCAGATCTACGTGTGCCGGCGGTTACGCCCTCCCCAAGGTACAATCAAAACGTCAGGTGACTGACTAGGACACTGATATCTCGAGGCGGGTGAAGGGATATAAAAATAATAAAATCGAAACAATTTTACAAGTTTCTATATTGAACAAAGTAGCAAATGATCTACATAAAACGAGGCAAAGTGGTAGTCAGTTTACAATTTAAATTAATCTTAATCTAGAGAGGGAAATAAAATAGTAAATAACAAAAAAACAAAGCACATACAGAGTCTTATCTTAAAGTCAAAATGGGTGGTGACGAGAAGCCTTTTTGGTAGCACTAGGCGAGCGGGAGAAAAAGTCTTTAAGCTAGTAAACCTGTTTGCGGAGAACGTGAAGGATATCTTCTTCGTGCCGCTTCTTTCGGTCGGCGGCGGCTTCTGCTGGTCCCCCTCTGTGGATGCAGGCTTCTTCTACGGCTTCCGGCGTCGTCGGGGTACTCGTGCGGTCGTCGGCAGAGCGTCGGTTCTCCGTCGCGGCACTGATACTTCGGCGTTTGCGGCGGTGCGTCACAGCACTCGGTAGCGAATGGCGGTCGTTACCTTTCGAACTTTCGCTCCTCCAGGAGTTACTAGAGTGATCGGCGATGCTGTTTTTACGGGCACCGCTAGAATCTCTAGTTTCTCCTCCACACTCAACTCAACTCAACTGCCTTCTTGGCGGCTGGCTTCGCCTTATATTCTCTCCCCGGCGACCCAGGGTGTGGTCGCGGGGACTCGAGGGGAAGCCTCCAGTTGGTCTTTCGCCGATTGGCTCCTTTGATGTCCGCCTCCGTCGTTCATTCGTCTCTCTCGATCCCTCCTAGGTCCCGATTGACGCTATTGGTTACTGAACCCAATGTTGCCTCCGTTCCGCCCCCTATTGTTCTCCCAGTTTGCGGCTAATCTCGATGCTTTTCTGGTATGTAGGCCTAAACACTTTGTTATTTCATGAACGCTTTGTTCACTGTTCATATCCCTATCCCGTCACCAAAAACACATTGCAAAATGAATTAAACTTAAGGAAAATATTACAGTACAAATTGGCAAAGGCGGAAAATTGAAAACACAAATTCGCATCAACACTTATTACCCAAAAATAAAACTGCTTACATATACATACTTAATTAAATCGACACGCCAGATAGACATATTTTTATCGACCAGTTATTTCTACCATTATTGACTAATTACATGGGATTGAACGTAGGGTTTCATTAGATCATAGTAAAATTCCTTAAGTATGCATTACAATATCAATCTTATTATTAAGTGTCAGTTTGATTCTTACAGTAGGCCTCCCAATATTTAACGTTATTTATACATTACATCATTACAGGTCAATCCTTATCATTAACATTGATTTAACGTTATTTATACATTACATCATTACAGGTCAATCCTTATCATTTACATTGATTATCTTCGATACCTCCACAAAATCATTATTATTTCTTTTCTTTTTTTTTATATGATAAACCGGACGGTATTTAAAATTTACCACTCCGCATATTCTCTTCCTTTCTTTTTCTTTTTAATTTTTTTTTCTTTAACAATGACAACATGTACTTGATACTTAGTTTTATTTTTAATTTTAGCTTAAATAAAACAAGCTATCGTACTTCTTAGTTGGACCAAACATAATTGTCAATATGTGACATAGAGATACAAAACAAAGGGCTAAAATTATACAGACATCGTGGCATTTCTTAGTGAATCAATTAACATAAAAACTTATTTACATGGGATACATGCTTCAAGCGGGTCCCCTAATGTTAATGTTCTGTATACATCTTTGTAATTTCTTTTGGGATTACAAAGTACATGAATTTGCATCAACGCCACTTTCCCGAAAGGAATGCTTACATATACTAACATAATCAAATTCGATAAACATTTTTTTTTCAAGAAATTATGTTAAACCTTATTACTAGAAGAAAAATTAAGAAAACTTGGCGTAAATTAATTAATGTAACATTATTTACACCTAAATAATGAAAATTCTTACTTCAATATGTAAGCTGGATTGAATGCAAAACATTTTTTTTTAGGACTTTCATTATACTAATCATTATCTTATCAAATCAGCTTTCTTCCACCCCTGGTATAAGAATATAAGAAAAGAATAAAAATAGAGAACACTAAAAAAAATTATATAAGCCACATTCCACCAGGCAGACAATTGAACATTTTCCAAACAAGAATTATTTTGAAACACTACCAATAACGGAAGTCCCTACTACAATTAACTAACTTCAGAATTTTCGTTATGTTTTTCTTTTTTTTAAAGCGTACAAATACCAAAGTGAATGGTGTATCGTAAAGAGTGAATTTAATTATTTGAGCTTTATTATTACTAGATTAAAACAACTATTTTAAAACAGACCGACAAATCACCTTGCTTAAACGAGTAATCAAAACAATAATTGCATGTTTACAGATAGGTTATATACCTACAACCTACAAATTTGTATAAAAAAAAACACAATACTGGGAGCTCGAATAACTAATGACAAATTAACATTATTCTTAAAAATAATTAAAACTCACAAATTAACATTATTCAACTAGGTGTATGTAATACATGAAAACATAAGACATGAAAGCCTCGATCTAAAGTAATATTAATGTTTATTCCAACACGGCATTTACTTATTTGCAATTAATTAAACTATTTTGTTTCAACCCCGTGTGCTAAAATTCATTCTGCAGACAGATTTCAAAAGACTAAAAAGTCGGAATCTTATATCTCGTCAACCGTGTTACATCTTTTCACGAGATAATATTCTATTACGTTATATATTATATATTACATCAATATCAAACATCGTCGGCAATAATACAATCAAGTTTTTTTCCTTTTATTACGATCAATACATTTTTTATTATTTGCCACAAGTTAGATTAATTCGGGATGATCTCGTTATTATTTCAAATTGCAATGTCCCGTTCATTTCGGTACTTAACAATAGAATACAGAATAAATGAGAAAACTACATATAAAACGAGTAACATCCACCTGCAGAGGTGGCCTGGGTTATCTAAACTATCATTACCTTACTTAAATTAAACATATCAGTTGCTCATTAATTAGGTACATATTACATTGATATTATGATTCACCACTTTGCCTCAATTTCTAATTCGGCCTCTACCTTCTTAATTGATTGACCCCTGTTATCTTTATTGATAATGACCGCCTGGTCGTGCGTTGCGGGATCCTCGCGCCCTTATATAATAATCATATAATTTATACGATCCTACATCTCGCGGATAGTGTCGCCATGTGGGGATCGGTATGTCAGCGCTTTCTAAAACATCTCTATTGTCTGTCGAGGACAATAGTAAGTTTACTGCGACGACTTTCGGAATTATTATCTTGTTTTTCTAAAAAATGTCTTTCCCAAAACAATGGCGACTTCTCTAACAAAACGCAGCTTTCTAAACCGTTGTCCCATGTGTTCGCATTTGGCCAAGATGTTCTTTCTATTGTTTAATCGGGGTTAGAGATATACGTCCCGCTGCAAGAAAAGGTTTACCGTCCTTTACCCTTCCAAGATGTTACTTAAGAACAAAAGGTTGCGAACGTATTGTCCATCCTAACAAAAGGCCGTGCACTCTTAATGTCTTCGGCGATGCCCAACGCCCTCGGCAACCCTAACTTTCTAATTTCATTGTTTCGTATGTTTTATGGCGGGCTATCCTAAGGGCGATCGTCCGTTGCAATGTTATTTTTTTTTTTTGAACAATAGGTCACATATTTCGTCCTCGAACAAAAGATCGAACATGTCGGGGCTGTTCTGGCTGTGACCACATGGCGCGTGATTTTCGAAACATGGGCGCTTTGATATCGGTATTGCCCTAGGACAAAATTAATAACCTGGTTCGCGTCATATTCCGGTACATCAGATGCGTATCTTTTAAGATTTTTTTTATAAAAATTATGAATGAAAACATTGTGCCACACCATCCATACTGAGTTACGAAATATAATTTATTTTTCTAAATCTATTTCATATATTTTCATGGATATCTGTAAAATGTGAAATTACCCTATTAGTAGCATGTGTGTACACACACATTAATAGCGCACTCAAAAATCAACCACCGATTGATTTATGAGCATGCTCATTTGATTTGCGGGTGAAAGGGGTATCTTTTGAGCATGTG
This sequence comes from Agrypnia vestita, assembly GCA_016648135.1. Taxonomy (NCBI): domain Eukaryota; kingdom Metazoa; phylum Arthropoda; class Insecta; order Trichoptera; family Phryganeidae; genus Agrypnia; species Agrypnia vestita. The sequence goes on along the minus strand of JADDOH010023031.1, from coordinate 97,311 downwards.
GAAATAGGTTTGTTTAAGCATGCTAATGTCATTCGCGGCTAGTATCGATTATCGATGCGATCTTCTCAGTCAGCGACAGATGAAACAAATATGGCGCGTTGGGGTGATGACAAAACATTACTTTTCACGACTTATTATAGGAATCACGAATGTCTGTGGAATACTCGGTCACCGCAAATAATATGGTATATAAACTTCATTAAAATACTTGAATGATTCAAATCTTACAATAAAAATTATAAAGACTAAAATCAAAAATGTGCGGATGGAACTTAGGAACTATTTTGATTTATTGGTTCACTTGAATTTTCTATTTCGGTTTGCAAAGTTTCCATTTTGAACAAGAGCGTCTCTATTCTTATGACAAGAGCATGCCAGTAATAAGCATGTGTATTTGATTAAACCCGGGAACAGTTTTGATTTATTGGTTCACTTGAATTTACTATTTCAGTGTGCAAAGTTGGTTTCAATTTTGAACTAGTATTCCTCTCTATTATATGATAAGAGCATGCCACTAATAAGCATGTGTGTTCGATTGTTAGCTTTGAGAATGCTAATAATGAGCAAGTGTGTACAGTTGTTAGGGCATTCTAGTTTTGAGCATGCTCAAAATAAGCATGTGTATTTGTACCTTTATGCGCATGTCCGAGAATAAGCGCCAATTTATATCCAATCAGCGCCGCCACATGACATAAATGCGAGTCACGACGCTTGCGCACGACAGGAATATATCGAAGAAAAAATATCGGTGACCAAAAAAAAAAGGTCGCCGGAAAAAATATATCGAAGAAAAAATATCGATTTCAAAAATATAGCCTTTGGCGACCAAAAAAAAAAGAAAAAAAAAGTCACCACCGGAAAAGAAAAAAGTACCCTGAAAAAAATATCGAAAAACATATTAACTTGATACTCGAAAAAAATATCGATATTTGATATATGGCGAAAAAAATATCGACGATAATTATCGATATTTAAAAAAAACGATATATTGATATATCGATATTTTTTATCCATCCCTATTATGTGGCACCTGTCAGGTCGTGTCCTCTTTTCTATGGTCGGGTCTGTGTTTTGAAAACAAACTTTCCGAAACAAACCCAAAATTATAATCTTAAATCAAGAAATAATTGAAGATTTTGAATACAAGGTTTGAGTTTTATATTTGTTACGTGAAATTAATAGCGTTATGATCTATTTAAAACTATTTCAGTTTCGCGTTCACTGGCCCTGAGAATTTTGTCAGTCGGTCAAACTTTTGTACCTTTAACAAATAAAATAGTTGTATACAATGAAATATTGTTTAGTATAATATATAGTGCACACATAAATATATACATATGTCTTAATATTAACACAATATTTATCCACTTATAACCTAAACACATAATAAAGAGGCCATAAAATAAAGTTTAGCCTATTTTCCAAACTTGAGCCATGAATTGACGTAAATTCCTTGCCCACCTCAGAGTATAAAATTGTGCAAAGATGAACTAAACCCCTTTAGAAGAAGGGATTGAGTCACAGCCGAAGTATGTAGTCCCTCGCGTATATCTAAGACGTATTCATACTGCGATTAAAGTTGCATATTTAATCATGCATAATTATAAACGTCCGTTAGTTAAATTTCAGACCAAATAAACCGAAATTTGATACAAACCTCATTTTTTTCATCTTATGACAATCCGTTAGTCAAATTTTACAGACAGCCAAAACTGACAGTCAATTTGCCGTCCGTTAGTCGAAATTGACAGAAGTATGACAGATTGACGTATTATTTTTTTAAGGTTAGGTCCGTTGTCAATTTGCGTTAATGCCGTTTGTTTAACATGTACATATTTACTGTGCTGACTACTGCTGCATTTTCAAGGAAAATGTTCTCAGATAGCGATGTCCAACTATTATTGTATTCAAGTTCGTCGGATAAAGAACAAACTCGACGACAAAGAGTGTTCAATATACGAGTGGATTATTTTAATATTTTAGATGACAGTTTTATGTTAATATTTTAGATGACAGTTATCTACCATATAAATATAGATACGATAATAAATAACGATAAGAATGCGATATTAAAGGTTTTTATGAATCTCAGAATAATGTCGTTTAAAACGATAAGCTCGGAAGCGCACTTTATCATTGGTTCAAATGCTTTATTCAAGCAAAGACAATCAAAAAATTATAATCAAAAAATTTGAATTCGGAAAATGTTAGGTAGGTATATGTCTAAATATTTATCAGGTACGTGCAATGGGAACATTGAAGCATGACTTTTGAATGCTATAATAACAATTGTGCTAGAAATATTACGAAATATATGTTGTATTCCGATTTTTTTTCCAAATAATTGGTTACGTAAAATTCATGCTACGATGTTCCCACTGCACGCCCCTATATTAACAATATTGAAAGGGTAGGTACCAGTGCCTTTTTTTTAAACAATTTGTGCGAATTCGAATGGAACGTGTCAAAATTTCAATAGTTGAAGAACTTTAGGAGATTTAAGATCTTGGACAATCAAACATTTACATTTTTATATTTAAATAAATAAATAGTAGGTATATAAAAACAAAGTAAGTATACAAAGACATCATCGAATTTGAATGCAATGTTGTGTCAAAATTTCAAAGCAATCAGTGAAAAAATTTCAGAGATTAGCGATTTTGTACAAACGAACATTTTCTTTTTTATTTACATATATACATTTACTTTTTGTATAGGTTGGTGGGTTTATTGCCCGTTGGTAACTTCTTACAACCAACCACACAATTTGGTGGAACAATTGTAATAGATTTCCGGTAAACAACGTCACAGTTGCAAAACTAGCTGCATGATAACGAGACGAGTAGATGGATTAAAATTTAAGGAAGGGTTAACCTAGGCTTTGGGAAAGGTAAACCTGCTTTTAAAGATAGTTATTGTCTGTGATGATGCAATGTCCGTTCACGGTTAATCCAGCATTATGATTGGAGATGGATAGTGAAGTACTGTCAGCTGAAGACCATGATTAGATGGAAAGTTGAATTCAGATTTATGGCATTATCGGATTTGCACCAATGGAGAAAATTGCAATTCTAAAACGTTAGTAATAAAACAAATTCAAGTACGACATAAAACGACGCATTATGTGCGGTGTATACATTCGAAACAAATCTCAAGTGCTTTATTGTGTCAACACTGTCTAGCGTGAAGCGGTCATATGACCTTGTGTCTTTCTCGCACATACATATATCGCTCACTCATACATTAGCATTATGTATACGCAATTGTAATAAATTGACTGGTATTTATTAAGATAAATCATAAAAGTCTCACAGGCACTAAGCTATGGAAGTCTTTATAGGATGGCTCAACGTTCACAATTCCACCGTATGAACATACACACATTATCAATTTTCTAAGTTCTAAATCACTTTCTTTCGCTGTGCTAGAGATATACAGTCGAACTCGGTTATAATGAGCTCGGATATAAGGAGATCCCGACTGTAATGAGAAAAACTGTGAATTCATTTTGTTTTGCGCATATTCCCAAACAAACCTTCTCGGCTATAAGGAGCGCGATTCCCGGCTATACGGAGCAAATTTTAGATACTCTGCAAACATATTTGCTTGGATTACAGAAAAAAAGACAAATACGTACCATACGTACTGTGTAGGTACCTACTCATAACAATGAACTTTTTCACTTTGCTTTTAAAGCGGCTCCCACTTAATTAGAGTTCATTTTATGATGTACACAAACTTGTGTCCGAAAATCCCACATGCACAGGCAAACAATAGCTTACTGAAGGTCGAGAATACTGGTCATATAACTCCGATTATTGGGGGTTTCCAAAATGTTTATGGTGACAGTTTATTTTATGCAGTTTACTGTATTAGCATTTAAATGCCTAATCAGTTAAACATGTTCACTAACAAACGAAAGTATCTTTAGGTTAGTGAAAAAGTCGAAATTATCGGCGTCAAAAAGTTTTCACAATCGTTTTCTACAGTTTCATCACTCTGGAAAGATAAGAATATTTATTTAGTTGCTCTTGAAAATAACATCACACAATCAAAAAAATTTGTGAAAAATGTGAATCCCGGATATAAGGAGTCCGGGCTATAAGGAGCAAATTTAGTCGGTCCCATCGCGCTCCTTATAACCGAGTTCGACTGTATATGGTCCTTCCCATTAATACATTGATTTCGCAACTGGTAATGATACCTGGATATTTTTAAATTGGGATATTAAGCAATATTCTTTTTGACTCGATTGGATGTCAATTTTACCTAATTTAATTTGAAAATTATTTTCAGTATCTTATTTGGTTGTCTTTGAAGTAGATTTGAATTTGTTTAGTTTCCTGTTCCCCAGAAAGTCATTGTGTATCCTATTTTACACACCAGCATTTTAATATTCTTTGGTGCGTATTTTAAGTAACGAGCCACAGTCTGGTCTCTGAGTTCACTATGGTTGCAGATGGCCGACCCGGAGATCCTGTCTCGCCTGATGCCGCAGGGCAAGGAGTCCGCCCGGGCAGCATGCGGCAAGTGTGGCTATGCTGGCCACCTCACCTACCAGTGCAGGAACTTCATCAAGGTACAAACCTAATACGACCTACCGTCCTCGACCTCCCGCCGATCTTTGCCAAACATTTTGGGACTTCTTCTTCTTCTCGTGCTCTGTCCGTTTAACGGACGTTGGCTATGCGCACTTTTTTTACTGCGGCCCGGAACAGCTCCACAGTAGACTGGCCAAACCACTGTCTCAAGTTTTTCAGCCATCCTTCTTCCAGGGTCTTCTTCTGGCAATCTCTCCCTGCATTATGAGATGCAAGATCTCGTATTTCTCTGGATGTCTCATCACATGTCCTAGATATCGAAATTTTCGGATATTTATTGTTTTAATAACTTATTTTTCTTTATTCATCCGAGCCATAACATCTTCATTCGTAACTCTGTCCATCCAGCTTATTTTGAGAATTCTTCTGTAGATCCACATCTCGAATGCCTCAAGTCGCCTTATCAGTTCTTCGGTAAGCGTCCATGCTTCCATTCCATAGAATAATACTGAAAACACGTAGCATCTGACCATTCGCATTCGTAATCCAAGGTTGAGATCATGACTGTAGAACATATTTTTCATGCGGATAAAGGTTGCATAGAGCTTGCTCTATGTGGCATTTGATTTCATCCGAAGGATCCTATCATTCATTTAAGTTGCAGCCCAAGAATACAATACTTAATACCTTCTCTAGTGCCTCTCTGGGACTTTAGTGTTTTCAAAGTTTCAAATTATGATGAATTTTGAATTATCGGTGTTTTGGACTGTGATTATTAAATTGGGTGAAAGAAGTAAACTATGTTACCTATACGTGACAATAATAAATTTAAATTTTACTACTTAAGTTTCGAGAGTAACATAAGCTATTTATATGGGAAAGTAGATATGGAAGTCTTTGGGTATTTATATAGACCTATCATACGGCTGGCTTAGTGACAATTTACACAATGTAATGTTCATGATTCTGCCCAAGATCACACACGCATCTTTTTCAAAGTTGCATATTTGGTTTATAAAGGGTGTCCCAGAGCTAGCAGCAGAAACTTTGCCGGTATATTCCTGACTATCTTATGAGTCTAAAATGTTCAGGCAACCATGGCCTATATCAATAGTTATGGAGATAGGCAATATCAAAGTTTGCATTTTTTTTTCAATATTTCTTTGCAAAAAGTTGAACTATTATTACAGTAACTTATATCGATTACGAAAAATTCATTTGCACAGAACTTAAATAAAATGATAAAAACCTTGTAAAAAATGACTTCTTTCAATTTTTGCAAGGTTTTTATCATTTTATCAAAAAAAATGCAAACTTTGATATTGCATTTTTTTTAATTGCATATCTCTATAACTGTTGATATTAGGTCATGGTTGCTTGAACATTTTAGACTCATAACATAGTCAGGAATCTCCCGGCCAAGTTTCTGCTGCTAGCTCTGGTACACCCTCGAAGCTCCCTGTACAGCTACGTTATCTAAAGCTGGCACGTGCACTGATTTCCCGCCAATGCAATTTTATTATACAGCATGTATAAAAAAAATCGATTTATATTATTTTAACCAATTAAAAATGCTATGTTTTTAAAGACACTTAGTATAACAATCTGTGCTATTCTAGCAGCATTGAGCAATATTGAGATGTCAAATCTTTATCCCAATCTTGACAGGTGTGTATAATATTGTAATGCCGCCAATTTCGATGTTTAAAGTTTGACATGTTTGAAATTAATGAACTCAATCAATCAGAAAGCTTTATCGCGTAAACAAACTTTAAGTTATTCATAATTATGAATAATGAGCTTTCGAATTGATCGAATTCATTAATTTCAAACCTGTCAAACATAAAATCAATGTTATATAATATCTGTCAAGATACAGGAAATAGCATCATTGCTTAGTTCAGAATTCAGAATACGGATTAATGCAGATGAATGATTGTTTTAATTGCCACATAATCTACTTTTATCATAGGGTTGTTATATTAAACCACCGTTTTTAAAATCTTTGAGTCAATTAGGTGGGTCATGTATAAAATAAAAAAACGATGGGATATTGTAAGAAATATAGGTAATATTTATTTTGTTACATTTTTGTTTCAAATCAGAATTGCAAATCAATTCTTCTACGCCGCTTAAAACTTCATCACTAGAAGAATCTGATGATTCACTATCGGAATGTCCTGCTCTTATTACAAGCCCATCAGTGAAATTATTTAGTTTTGGTTCGAGTTCAATATATTTTTCCTCATGTTGTCGCGTCTTTCTCCAAACGTCACTGAACATGTCAAGAGTAATAGACTCGCCGGCCGCCCGGCAAATGCCGTCCTGAGTTTTATTTAATCATTTAGTTTTAAAATAATTAAAATTCTTAAGCCACGTCAGTATTATGTCATTTATAAAAAACTACATCTTGCCAATAGTATGACAATTTACTGGAATCGTAAGACAGAATTTACTGAGATATTAGAGAATATGTGCCGATTACCGCGGCACGTATGATAATAAATTCTACAATTAATTCAATAAAAAACCGACAGGTTCAAACCAAACAGGGAATAATACAAAACATCAGCCTGTATTTCGTATTGTTTCGTAATAGTAGTAAAAACAAAACGATAACAGTCTCTGTCACGCTCATAAGCTTGACCGCGTGCGAGAGAGACAGAGAAATTTTTCGAGATCCGTATGCAGTGCGACTTCACCCCGTGCGCTTGCGCGGGTGACAGGGCGGGAAATACGTGTACATGCCAGCTTTAGTCAAACGACTGTATACTGTCGAATCTGTAATAATTCGATTTTCATTTTACTATCTTAAACAATCAGATTTACACTATATTTTGGGATAATGTTAAAAAAAAATTTTGCTTTAATACTTACATTTTTTTTTAACGGGAATTAATTTTTTTTTTAACTATCCAATAATTGGATGGTTGAGGATACTAAAACGAAAAAATAATTTTTGCAGATTTGATAGACAATATACATAGGGACCTTCAATTTTATTATTGACTAGCTGTTTGTACCCGGCGTTGCACGGGTTAAGAATTAAGTTGAAAATAAATTTGTGGGGGGAAACAAAGGTTTGATTCAAACGGTATAGATTTGCATCGAAAATATATCAGGGGGAGGAGAAAAGGTAAAAGGGGAGGGAGGAAATATAACCTATGCAACCTGCCGAGTCCTAAAAAATTAGTTTCCAAATTTTGATTTGCATCGAAAATGTGTCAGAGGGAGGGGAAGGGGTATGAAAATAGGGGGGAAAGATCGCCTATGTTACCCGCTGAGTCTTAAAGAATAAGTTTCCAAATTTTGAGTCCGATCGGTCGAACGGTATAGATTTGCATCAAAAATATATCAGCGGAGGGGGAGAGTTAAAATAATAGGGGGGAAATGTCGCCTATGTTACCCGCCGAGTCTTAAAGAATTAGTTTTCAAATTTGAAGTCCGATCGGTCAAACGGTACAGATTTTCATCAAAAATGTGTCATGGGGAGGGGAAGGGGTATGAAAATAGGGGGGAAATATTGCCTATGTTACCCACTGGGTCCCAAAGCAATAAGTATGCAAAATTTGAATTGAATCGGACAAACGGTGTGGATTTTATAGGTATAGATACTGGGCAGGTGGTTTAAACTGATAGGCCTATATCACTGTCTCTCATTTGAATATCCCGCCTATTCTTAAATTGGTTGACACTGGCTGCAGACACAATGCCCTCGGGCAAACGGTTCCACATATTGACCACTCTATTGAGATGAGATACATGAGAACCGAGACTTGTTCAACTTCAGGTGATGTCCTCGAAGGCCCACATTAGTGTTCAATGCAAACATTTCTGCCATATTAGGAGTACATCCACCATGTTTTGAAGTTTTGTAACCACTATGATATAAACAACAACTATATGTTTACTGTTTCATGTCATTGCATGAAACAATATACAGATGTCGCCGCTAGTAAATGACTTCTATATTTATTTTGATCAGAGTGTGAATATTGCGAAAATAATTAATTGATTAGGTATTGACAAAATAAACTGAAGTTACTGATGTAAAATTAAAACTCGGTGAAAAATTCTGTATTTGAAAGTAGTCAGTTTAATACTTCACCTGACAATGAGGCATTCTGTTAATCTCAAAACTTAAGTACTAAAACTTTTTATTGTGGGTCGCAATCCTAGGATTGGTCTGCAACAAGCACTCGATTTCTCCACTCCTCTCTGTCACCTGCCAGCCTCTTCATTTCTTGGTGGTGCTACAGCGCACATCTCCGATAATCCAGTCTACGTAGCTTAATCTCGGGCGGCCTCTACGATTGTTGCCTTTAACATTTCCCTCGATGATGGTAAAAAGCAGGCCCGGATGCCTTATATTATGGTCTATCCAAGTTGCCCATTGTTGGGCGATTCTGTTCAGGAGCCACCTCTTTTCGTCCACCCTGCTCAACACCTCGTCGTTTCGGATATGTTCTAATCATGCGCCTGAAGCGCCACATCTCAAAGGCCGCTAGCCTCCCGACATGCTCTGACCGATGGAACAATAATCATGAACAATATCTACAACGTTATTGCCAAATCCATCAATAATATTATTTTCGATAGATATATTGCATTCACTACGTGTCTATAGTCTGTGTATAAAATAAATCATGCATTGTCCCTCTAGGTAGATCCAAACAAGGAGATAGTGCTGGACGTCAGCAGCACGAGCTCCGATACCGAAGACGACACCATCACCCCGCTGCAGAAACTCCGGGAGCAAGAGCTGAAGGCCAAGCTGGCCCAGAAAAAGGCCAAGAAGGAGCGGAAGAGACACAGGTATAGATAGATGCATTGAAAATTAATGGAGTCAATCTTACATTCTGCAAACGAGCCAGAAAGATTCAATTTCAAAGTTATAAATTAATTTTATTTGACTTGTATTAAAACAAATTAATTTATAATATTCAATAAATATTTAAAAGATAATGAAATGTTGAAGTCGCTAATCTCTGTAATCCTTTTACACTAATATTTTTAAAATCCGTATTCCCGCGATGTATTGCAGTAGCGAAGGGAAAAACTACATTTCAAAATGAAGACTACAACACACACACGTTCACCAGTTTGAAGACTACAAAGTGTACACTACATTTGTAGTAAAAACTACATGAAGTCAACTAATTGTAGTACTACGAAATTGTAGTACTAATGAAGTGAAGTAATGAAGTGAAGTATTTGTACTAAAAATTGAATGAAGTATTTATATTTTTTCCCAAATAAAAAGTTTGGTGGCTAAAAATAAAGGTCGCGGGAAAAATATAATTCAAATGTACTATTTGAAGTATGTGCTCGTACTTTCGATAACTTTGAAGTGTGTGTACTTTGTAGTGTTCGCTTTGAAATGAAGTGTACTATTTGAAGTATATACTTTCAATAACTTTGAAGTGTGTGTAGTTTGTAGTGTGCACTAGACTTCAAAAGGTGTGAAGTGTACACTTCAATGTAATGTAGTACTATATTGTAGTACTGAGTACAGAGCGGACCCATCACTAATTGCAGACCTGATAGATCTGAAACATCCTATAAGTCCTATCGACCAGGCTGATATCAAGTAACCAACAAGAACGCCGCTTGCCACGTACCAACCTTACCATTTCAAGAATCGTCCAGATTGTCTATCGGTTGCACCATCACTTAACCTTTACCCTCCAGTGCTATGAACAGAGTTGACATTGCCCCTATTTATGTAAATATCTCTGGAAATACATTAAATATGTGAATACTCTGTAAATACAAAAAATGTTGTTCATATTTTAGATATTCTTTTAAAATGTATTTATATATTCAATCAAATAATTGCAATAGGCATATAATAACTTACCGGACACAATAAAATAATATGCTTTCTCGGAGAACTTGAAATAACCGACATTAATTTGTCTAATAATACGAGGGCGGTCCAATAAGTACCTAGCCTACAAAAGAAAAACGAAAATTTTGGAAAAGTGGCAATTTATTTCTCGAAGTAATCTCCTTTTAGCTCGATACACTTGATCCAGCGAAGCTCCAATTTCTTTAACCTGTCTGAAAAATACGTTTTCTCGAGGTTTGCAAAGTAGGCCTCCGTGGCGGTGATGACCTCCTCATTCGACTCAAATTTCTGCCTGGCGAGTGACTTTTTCAAGTTGGGAAACAAAAAGAAGTCGCACGGGGCCAAATCTGGAGAATACGGTGGATGGGGCAGCAGTTCGTAGCCCAATTTGGCCGTGGCGAGGGCGGAGGTGTGAGCGGGTGCGTTGTCATGGTGGAAGAGCACTTTTTTCTTCGCCAAATGTGGCCGTTTTTTCTGCAATTCGGCGTGGAATTGGCCCAATAATTCGGCATAGTACAGCCCTGTGATCGTTTTGCCCTTCTCCAGGTAGTTGAAGTAGATCACACCTTGTGAATCCCAGAAAACGGTGGCCATCACCTTTCCGATCGATAGGACAGTCTTCGCCTTCTTCGGAGCACGTTCACCGGGTGAAGTCCAATGTTTCGACTGTTCCTTGGTCTCTGGTGTGTACCAGTGGATCCATGTTTCGTCGACGGTCACGAAACGACGTAGAAACTCCTTCGGATTGCGCTTAAACAGCGTCAATCACTGCTCTGAAGTAGTCTCACAGTTTCGCTTGTTGTCCGGAGTGAGCGAACGCGGCAGCCATCGCGCCGACAGTTTTCTCATGCCCAAAATTTCATGCAGGATATGACCCACGCGGCCTTTTGAGATGCCTACTGTCTCAGCTATCTCACGCACCTTCAATCGGCGGTCTGCTAATACGAGATCGTGGATTTTTGTTATGTTATCCTCCGTGGTAGCCGTTTTCGGGACACCTGGGCGTGGCTCATCAAAAACCGATGTGCGACCACGTTGAAACTCATTAAACCATTTTTTGACAGTCGCCATCGAAGGAGAAGAGTCACCATACACAGCATCCAAGCGCTCTTTGATTTCGCTACGCGATTTCTTTTCCAAAAACAAGAATCGAATCACCGACCGATATTGCTCTTTTTCCATTTTTCTAAAATCCGCGGACACGCCCACTTCCACACGCGGTCAAAACAAAACTACGAATCCAATTCGACTGAAATTTTTACAGTGGTCGTCTACGAGAATGTACTACACGATAGTAAATTTCTCTTGCGATAGTAGCGCCATCGGGCGGTGAGGCTAGGTACTTATTGGACCGCCCTCGTATAACGTATGTGAAAAATTAATTGCTCACTTTTTATCACAACATAACTTTTATTAACTGGTTGACATCTGATAATAAACAAACCATTACCATTAAAAAAAATTGCCCTTTATTTATACTACTTGAGTATTGCAGGTCGCGGTCTCCGAGAGACAGGAGTTCATCCGACGAGGATGCGGCCAAGAAAAAGAAGAAATCTCGCAAGAAGGAGAAGAAGAAGCGCAAGAGCAAACACAAAAAGAAATCAAAGAGAGATTCGCATTCGGAATGAGTTGTGCTCTTAATTATTTACAAACGTGATTTATTTTTGAGTGTCTTACTTCAGTGGAATACATTGACTTTGTGAAACTTATGAGGAACCTGCCGACAATATTTTATAATAAAATGTGTAAAAATAAATATTGTTTTTAACTAACTGACTTTAAATTGAACTATACATTAAAAACCCCATAACCACCCGTTTGCATAGGCAGAATTGCCCCAGAACAAACGGCCGGCCGCGCAACGTAATCGAGAATTTACTATATCGATGGCTAACGGGCAAAAAGGGATAATCGCCATTTGATTTGACATTTACTGTATTTGATTGTACGCTGTTTACTGTATGCGGATGATGCAGTATTAATGGCAAATAGCGAACAAGACTTACAAAGTCTAGTAAGCAGGATGTATGATGTATGCAAGGAAAGTGACCTTATTAGGAATGTAAACAAGTCAAAAGTGATGGTATTCGAGAAGAAGGAAAGTAAGACAACGTGTGAAATACTAGTAGGCAATGAATGTTTGGAACAAGTAGATGAGTTTATGTACTTGGGAAGTATGTTCGATAGAAGAGGGAATATATTAGGAATGAATGTAAAGCTGATCGTAGCATAATACATAGAATAAAAATAGGGTCGCTCAGGTGGTTTGGGCATGTTGAGCGAATGAATGAGGAAGGAATGGTAAGAAAGATATCTAATGCAAGTGTTAATGGCGCCAGAAAGAGAGGGCGACCACGGAAGACGTGGCATGACCAGATTAACCAGATACTGAAAGATGGTCCTTTTAGAAGCCTCAACAACCGTCAAGCTTGCATGCGAAGATGTATGATTGTAGATGAAGCGAAAGTTGTATGTCAGGACAGAAGAGTATGGCACTCTGTCCTCTCTGCCTACCCCCACGGAAACGGCAGATGGTAAGTTAGTTATTTAGTTAATCAAGTTGATTTAAAAAACTTTACAGGAGAGAGGTTCAAAATTAAAAAAAGATGAAAAAGATTGTAATTTTTTTTTATTGCTTCCGAAATCTTGAAAATTTAAAAATAATAGCCTTTAGTCATTACAAGCAATAAAAAAAAAATACAATTTTTTTTTTTCACTCTGAACATCTACTGTCAAGTTTATCACATGGCAGTTATCTCTTTTTGCCTGTTAGCCGTCAATATAATTACATTATTTTCTACAAGTTTACAAAGACATTAATTGTTTGTTATAGATAAATAAACAGGCAACATGAAAATTTTTTTGTTAATATTTATCGTGATCTTTCAAAATTGTTTAAATACATACAAGATTTTATATGTGTGATCGTCTATAATTTTGGACATGATTGCTTTAAAGTATCTCCGCAGAAGTCAAGTAATTTGTACCGAGACAAGCAGGTGGCTAAGGAATCAATTACAGTGTACTCATGGATTTTTTATTAATAGAGATGCGAACACGGAAAACGTGTCACATCAACATTCTTACCATTTTCAAACTAACCTAAAAGCTTGTGCTATGAAAATAGAACTAACTTGCTGGTTTGGAGTGATTTATCTGTTTATTTTATTGTTTATTTTACATTTGTTAATATAAGTTACTAATAACTGCCACACTAGGTAAAACAGTGTGGCAGTTATTATCATTTGATAGTTATGTAATAGTAACAAATAACAAAGTAAAGTATAAACGTAAAAATGAAAGCATAATAAAATTTAGTAATATATACAATCATAAGAATACATAAATCCAAAAGAAAAGAAAATATACATATAAAATTAAGATAACAATTTAAGTAGATACAAAAATAAATATTATATTAGAGTATACTTGAAATTATATAAAGCAGATTTTGCCATTTCAGAGGTCAAGGGCAAATCACTTCTTCAGCATACCTTCTGCCTGATATTTTTATAAAATTAGTAATATGGTGTTTAAAAGGTTTGTGTATTGTAATTTCTTTAGTTTTTCTTTAGTAGTGCGAGCATTATTTCGACGGACCCTGCAAAAAGTAAAATATTATAAAAAAAAATGTTTTTACATCGTTCAAAAAAAAACCTAACGTAAAATCACACATATGCGCTCACTGTGTACGTAGAGCCAAACTTCAAACAGCTCTCACGTAAAATTGATTTTTTGTAGACGTCTTAGTTTACGTTGATTTGTTCTGTAAACATGTTCGTAAACCAAAGCACTTCTATATCACAGTTGTGGACCGAATCTTATATGATTCGGTTCTCAACTCAAAAATATTCCTAAGAATATGATTGGTACAATATACCTTTATATAATTTAATTTTAAATTTTATAGGACGACTTTCAGTGTCTCCAACGGAATCCGTACCATCCGTTGGCTCATTGTAATCTTTTTATCTGTTTGTATGCGCACGGTATATAGAACTATTAAAAATATTAGTAAAAAAAAAAAATCCTTTTGTTTAAACAGTATCAAGAAACCAATCAAAATTAACAACCACAGAAAAAAATCAATTATGTAAATAAAAAATTTACACATAACATTAATTGAATAAAACACTGTATGAGGGGTATAAAGACAAAGGCTACAGTGTCCTGAGGTGTTTCTTTCTGAGATAACCGGTCAATCGAGAAAATTTCTCTGGAATCTGTAAAACTTGCATCTCATTGGAAATAAGTTTTTAAAAACAATTGCTACCTCAGTTTTTCTTTTATACACGTGCATAAATAAATATTTAAATATGGATATTGCTGTCTTTGCTATGATTTTTCGGTCTAATATCGACATTATTATGAAGCGGCCATTTTGTCATGTGACACATTCTTGGGGGTCGATTGGTTGAAGTGGATATTGCTGGCTTTGCTTTTTACACTTCAATAGAAAACACAGTAGGTTTCGTGTAGGCAGTGGATTGGTCAGGGAGAGGGGGAATGATACCTGTGTTTCGCACAGGATCCTACAGAGTAATTGCGCAAAATTTGATTGTGTTAAGGAATGTACATATTGAGAACAGACAGATATGTATTCAGTTTTATATATACAGTTGTCATACATAAAATTATATTACAATGGAAAATGTTTGACATGAAAAATATTGTGGTTCAAACGTCTCATAAACAAGGAGGCCGCTTACCGCACACCATCTTTATCATTTCAAAAATGTCAGCTGCGTCATCGCTTAATTGACACTGTTCATGACTTAACATTATATAAGACTAGGTTGATATTTATAAAAACAAGAACGCCGCTATCTGCACACCACACTTATTAACTACCCCTTTCGTGAAGTGTGGATGGGATATCCTGATCTATTCTGAAAATAATAATATTTGGTGATTGTTACCCTTACACTCAAAAATAGGCAAACGTCAAGACATCAGTCTGTCAAATGTCAATATTTCTATTATTGGGATGAAAATATTGGCTTTGCTTCAATATTTGAACTCTTTGGATGAAAATATTGACTTTGCTTCGATATTTGAACTCTTTGGATGAAGAAATCAGTAGATGTATGTGAAACAAAATGATTTTAACAAGATATCTAAATGTGGAGACCTGTAATTGGCCATCTATATTATATCAATGTTTTCTATGCTTCTTTGTTGTGCTGTTGGTCTTCCGTGAATATTAAATAAATAAATATTAGTGTGCCAATTTAATTTAAAATGATTTATATGCCATTACTGCACAACTGTTGGGTGTTGAAAAGTGAAGTGAATTTCTGCTTCCTGTCCTGGGTTAATGACAAGTTTTTAATAATCCCTTATAATCCACATTCACTTTACTCAACAAATCACACTAATTAGACCAGGTAGATTGACGTCTCATCTAAAATTGCAAAAGTCGTAAATATAAATTAATTAAGTTAATAATTAATTAACACGGGCATACATAAATACATTCTGTATATTTTTGAGTGTTGGGATAGTAATCACTGATCATCCTAAATCTACAGCTTGTCTACTTTTGAGTGTAATTTTGTTGGGTAAATAGTTATTTTCAGAATAGGTTAGATTATGTCCTCTTAATGGACGGAGGAATCAGGGTGTATTTGTCATTGCTTCCCCCAGAAGCCAGGAGTGATCTGACGAGGTCGGACACCACCACTGGCTTGCTGATGACCAGGTACCTGCGGAAGAGAAACGCATTTTTAAAAAACATTTTTAATTCATGCTCCCGAGCCTGTGTAGGAAAATGTGAAAGGCAAGTCTTGTACGACCAACCAGATATCGCGGCCACACTGAAGATCGCCTGACTATGAATGTTCTTAGGTTTTCACGGCCACTCAGAATCTTCAAGTTTGTGTTTACTGGGGTATTATGCCGTGTTGTTACGACCTTTCGGGCCGACGTTTCGTATCCCATTGCAGGGTCCATCATCAGGACTGATGTGTTTGTTGTCTTGAATGTTGGTGTTGTGGTTAAGTATCGGCTTGCAATACCGTGCCGAAGTCATGATGTGTTTGTATTGTGTTGTATGTATGATTCATCTGTTGTCTGATCACTATCTCTGCGGAGTCTGCGACGAGAATGACTTTGAAGCGCCGGATACCAAGATGTTTTTAATTTGAGACCATCATCTCTATTAATGTTTATCGGATGCTTGTAGATTTCTAGTGCTTCCTTGATAAGACGCGCATGGTGACTCTTAGGCTTTCCAAGGATTTTCGGTTCGAATGCAAAATGATGGCCGGTATCCAGAAAATGCTCAGCCAGTGCTGATTTTTCTGGATGACCGAGTTTGCATGCCCGTTTGTGCTCGTTGACCCTTTTGGAAATGGTACGCGCCGTTTGCCCCACGTATACTTTATCGCAGTCTTGACAATCGAGTCTATACACACCGTCCGTTTCTAAGCGATCTCGATCCTTTGCTGATCTCAACATATCTTTACTTCTTACCAACTTCAAAATTAAATATAAAAAAATGTAAAATTGATTTTTTGTAGACGTCTTAGTTTACGTTGATTTGTTCTGTAAACATGTTCGTAAACCAAAGCACTTCTATATCACAGTTGTGGACCGAATCTTATATGATTCGGTTCACAACTCAAAAATATTCCTAAGAATATGATTGATACAATATACCTTTATATAATTTAATTTTAAATTTTATAGGACGACTTTCAGTGTCTCCAACGGAATCCGTACCATCCGTTGGCTCATTGTAATCTTTTTATCTGTTTGTATGCGCACGGTATATAGAACTATTAAAAATATTAGTAAAAAAAAAAATCCTTTTGTTTAAACAGTATCAAGAAACCAATCAAAATTAACAACCACAAAAAAAAATCAATTATGTAAATAAAAAATTTACACATAACATTAATTGAATAAAACACTGTATGAGGGGTATAAAGGCAAAGGCTACAGTGTCCTGAGGTGTTTCTTTCTGAGATAACCGGTCAATCGAGAAAATTTCTCTGGAATCTGTAAAACTTGCATCTCATTGGAAATAAGTTTTTAAAAACAATTGCTACCTCAGTTTTTCTTTTATACACGTGCATAAATAAATATTTAAATATGGATATTGCTGTCTTTGCTATGATTTTTCGGTCTAATATCGACATCAACTCTAAATTCATTATTATGAAGCGGCCATTTTGTCATGTGACACATTCTTGGGGGTCGATTGGTTGAAGTGGATATTGCTGGCTTTGCTTTTTACACTTCAATAGAAAACACAGTAGGTTTCGTGTAGGCAGTGGATTGGTCAGGGAGAGGGGGAATGATACCTGTGTTTCGCACAGGATCCTACAGAGTAACTGCGCAAAATTTGATTGTGTTAAGGAATGTACATATTGAGAACAGACAGATTAAATTAAAGATATGTTGAGATCAGCAAAGGATCGAGATCGCTTAGAAACGGACGGTGTGTATAGACTCGATTGTCAAGACTGCGATAAAGTATACGTGGGGCAAACGGCGCGTACCATTTCCAAAAGGGTCAACGAGCACAAACGGGCATGCAAACTCGGTCATCCAGAAAAATCAGCACTGGCTGAGCATTTTCTGGATACCGGCCATCATTTTGCATTCGAACCGAAAATCCTTGGAAAGCCTAAGAGTCACCATGCGCGTCTTATCAAGGAAGCACTAGAAATCTACAAGCATCCGATAAACATTAATAGAGATGATGGTCTCAAATTAAAAAAATCTTGGTATCCGGCGCTTCAAAGTCATTCTCGTCGCAGACTCCGCAGAGATAGTGATCAGACAACAGATGAATCATACATACAACACAATACAAACACATCATGACTTCGGCACGGTATTGCAAGCCGATACTTAACCACAACACCAACATTCAAGACAACACATCAGTCCTGATGATGGACCCTGCAATGGGATACGAAACGTCGGCCCGAAAGGTCGTAACAACACGGCATAATACCCCAGTAAACACAAACTTGAAGATCGCCTGACTATGTTGCCTCCTCCGAGGTACGCCCACACATGTCACACAACCAGCAAAGAAGGCCTCGAAGAAGATGCGAGTGACATTGAGAATGACAGAAAAATTAGTGTTCACGGCTGGAGTTGGCAGACGATCAAATATGATTATATTGCAGGATGGTCCTGTCAAGAGCCTCAACAATCGTCGAACTTGTATGAATGTGGATGAGGCGAGAGTTGTGTTTGCATGTTCCGTATACCATGGACAGTGAGACGCACAAATGTCTCCATACTACAACATATATAGGATATCGAGGATACTCTCAACCAGTTGTGTGAGACGAATCTTCCAGTTGTTTGGACATCTTGCCAGAAGAAAATATTCTGGAGAAGTTTGTTGCAGTGGACCGTGTCGAGGTTCAAAGAGGAAGATCCTCCATTCATTGGACCGACCAAGTGGAAAAAGGACCAGACCATTCCCTGGTGACAGCGCTAAGATCTTCCGGATGCCGGGAAAGCTGGCAGAGAATAGTCAAGAGGGCGGGAGGTCATGAAAATCACGAACACAATTGGATAATATTCAATAAATCACTATGTCAGCAGTAAAAGCTCTCGATAATTGAAATTTAGTCACCTATCATCGTCCTTGCCATAGCTCTTGGACTTGAGTCCGCAGCGCAGCGCCATCTTGTGCATTTCGGCGCGCTCTTCCTTGCTGAAGTCCGAGGCGAACACCAGGTCATAGTCGGTGCTACCCTCCCGACTGAACTCCGAGATGGATCGCCGCAGCGCGTCACTCAGAGCCCGTCCGCCCCCGCCCGCAGCGCTGCCCAGACCTGCTCTCCGAATCTGAGGACATACCAGGGGAAAAAAAAGCGATAAGAAAACTCATTACATATGTATATATAAACTTACTATATATGTAAAAAACTCACTACTATGTATATTATACTATTGAATAATTACTATCTTACAATATTATTTGCTGGAGAAACTACTAAAGCCCGGTTGTCGAATAGAGAGAATTTCGTATATTGACCCTATGCTACGTATACTTGTCGCGCTCGCATAGGCACAGCGAATGAGCGTGACAGCAACATAATTGTGCACGAGCGACAACGATACGTAGCGTAGGGTCAATGTATGAAATTCTCTCTGCTCGGCGATAGGGCTTTACACTCTAGAGACTTTAAATAATGTGCAAAAATTAATCTTAAGGCGGCAAATTCACTGCAAACGCATATTTCGGCAATTTTTTATGAAAATGTGGGTTTTTACACTACCGACGGCATTCTGTTTTATAATTACGTCACTTATTGGTACATTTCATACTTTGGAAATTTTATTTTTAAATAATAATTAAGGTGTTTTTATTTAAAAAACTAACTTTTGTTTAGTGAGTAAAGCCTCAAAATACGGGAATAAATAGAATATACCATTTAAAATAATTTATATAAATAAAAAGCGTTTTTAAATTTCTTGCAAATTTGTAACATTATAACTTTATTAATATTGAATATTTATTAATTTCCTTAGTAAGGATTCTAGATAATGAAGTTTACTTTATATGTATAAAAACATATTATACTTACATATAAATGATAAAATAACATAAAATAGGACACTAAAAATGATTTTTTTGGCCGCGGCCTGTCAATTAATTCTCATATTTTCTTAATTATTGTAAGTAATATTCAGTTTATTACTTTTATATAAGAACAAAGGTTCTATCTACGTTATTGCCCGAAAAAAAATGGAGTCTAGAATATACATTCTGATATAAATGAATAATAAAAACTCGTATCGCAAACAAACATCGGCTGGACATACACTGCAAATATGCATTTGCAGTTTTTTTACATCCATCACAACTTTTATACAGTGAACATAAAATTATGACAGTCAGCCAGTTTTTCATTACTCAGAATACGTGCAAAGTTTTTGATGACAAAACTATTTGCCAAAAGAACTCTGAAGGTATGTGACACTAGAGTGTGTGCTTCCCTAATGTATCAGCCTATAAATGCCAATACAGCTTTTGGGCAAAGAAGTTTTTAATACAAGGCTCTTTTGTTCTAGAATGTTCTTCCTGAATAGATTAAGATTGCAAGATTGCACATTGTCACTAATTAAAAAAAATAATTAAGAGTAGTATGCTGAGTAATAATAATGATTTCGAAATTTTGTGTCCATACATAGACGCCCTACTTAATGATTTAGAAATTTTGTGTCCATTCATAGACGCCCTACTTCTGTTTTTACTGGGCCCATAGTGACACAAAATTACTGACATTATTCCAGTGTCTCATTCTCCAGGCGTCAACATTTGCGTCATATATCTTTCTTACCATTCCTTCCTCATTCATTGCAACCCCTTTATAATTCTATTCACTACGCTAAGATCAGCTTTGCACTCTTTCCTAATTTGTATGCTTATTCTATTTTACGTAAAATGGGACGGTTATGAACGTAGATACAATCGATACAAGTTTAATTAGTTCCAGACAAGCGGCCGACAATTGCCAAAATTACCAAGAAGAATAGGAATGAGCTGGGCTGCTTTTGGCAAACTCAAACATATCTTCGAGAACAAAAAGATCCCAATTAGCCTAAAAAGAAAAGCCTTTGAATTGTGCATACTGCCAGTGATGACGTATGGAGTGGAAACGATGGCCCTTACAAAGAAAAGTGTAGAAAATTTCAAATGCACGCAACGATCCATAGAGAGATCTATGCTTGGAGTAATCCCAAGAGATGGAATTAGAAATGACGAAATTAGGCGCAGAACTAGAGTAGTGGATATCATGGATCGTGTAGCGAAGCTAAAATGGCAATGGGCAGGACATGTTACAAGGCAGGATGCTACAAGATGGCCTCCCAGAGTTTTGAAATGGAGACCTCGGGAGAATAAGAGGCATCGGAAGATCTCAAAAGAGATGGGCTGACGATATAGCTGCTGTGGGGGAAAAGAAATGGCTACAATTAGCAAACAACAAGGAAGGATGGAAGAGGCCTGTATCCAGCAGTGGAAATATGATGACTGATGAAGAAGAAGAAGAAGAAGTGGCCGACTTATCTTTTTTCTACAAAGTCGTTAAATTAACTGACTCTCTCGGTCACTTTGGGTTTATTTAGTCAAGGGTTGATCTAAGAATAAGAAGGTTGCTAGCAGTCGAGAAATAAAAAAAAATTAAGTTTTCCGTAGACCAGCGCGCTCCGGATATCAATTTCTTAGAAGGCCCTTATTCCTCATCGTGGCTAATATCAAAAAATTGCTCGTGTCGCATAACTCTGCGTAAAACATCACATTTATGAACTTGTGCCATATTTTCGCGTGTAATACCGATTGGAGTACGTACAAATAAATGTATTTGTCACATGAGTCTAAGTGATCTCATTTCCACAGCATTTAGTCCAATTTCGTTACTCTTCTGCCGGTATCAATGTAAAAGCACATAAAGGTGTGGATAATTTGAAACAAATGAATAAAATTGTCATCACCGTAAAACATTATCACCTGTTTTAAATGAGGAGCTATAGGTTCACTGATGCCGTCGCTTGCCGAGCCCAGCGCGCCTCCGCTCCACCCCATCATCTTCATGATCCTGAAACAAAGCGCAGCCACGTCAATGCGGTAACTTCAAAACAAAAGCCTAGCAGCGATTAGACAGGAAGTCTTTGTAGTGAAATCTTCACTCACTCAATCCGACGGAAGTCGCGCGCGGACGACTGCGAGTCGAGCGTTAGGGTCTAGACCAGGACCAGTTATAGAGCGGTTGTGTCTATTTGAGAACAGAATAAACCAACACGCAATACGGACCAGAGTTTTACTTGAAAGCCCTCTGAATCCGTCCCGATCACACGACTAAACCGTCTTCGTCATTCAGTTTTGAATAGAAAATGTTCTCCGCACTTTGGGTGAAATATTGACAGTTATCGAGATGTGCGACGTCAAATTTAGCATTTTTTTTTTCAATATTTCTGACTTATTTTCTGAAAAACTTTGAACTATCATTACAGTAACTTGTACAGAATATTAAAAATTTATTCACTTTAATACAAGTCGAATTAAACTATTAAAACTTTGCAGAAATTTTAAGATTTTTGTTGTTTTTTCGAGTTAAATTAAAGTTAATTAATTTTTAATATTCTATACAAATCATATATCAAAATTTGCGGTATGGCAATACCTGGTGGCCACGGCGCTGTCCACCTTGGTGTCCAGCCCGTCCACCAGCCGCGCCTGCCCCCTGTCGCCCTCCACGTCTTGGGCAGATATCTTCCTGTCGTCCTGGCTGGCGTGCGCCTGCTTCACCAGCAGGGTGTAGCAGTGGCGCTGCAGGACGTCCCAGGCCGCCTTGGCCGCGGCCTCCTTGGCCTCCTTCTGCGACGGCCCCTGAGCGGAGGCGACGAGCTGGCCGTTGACCACGACTCGGCAGTTCCAAGCCGGCTCCATCATCTCGCATTCCGTTGTTATCGTCTCTTTGCAGGTCTGACAGGAGCCTGAAAATAATTAAAACGGCGAATCACAAATTAACTCCACTACCTGACGATACAGGTGAATCATAGCTAGTAGCAAAAATTTCAGTGGAGTCTTCATTCAATTTTTAATACAAAATATTCTTTACACTTTGGGTGAAATGTCCACAGTTCCGGAGATAAGCGACATCAACGTTTGAATTTTTTTTTATTTCTGACATATTTTCTGTGAAATATTACTATAATAACTTGTAATAGAATATTGAAAATTCATTCGCTTTAATACAAGTCAAATTAAATATTTTTCAAATTTCTGTAACATTTTAATAGTTTTATTTGACTTGTATCAAAGCGAATAAATTTCTCAATTTCCAAATAAGTTACTGTAGTGATAGTCCAACATTTGACAGAAACTAAGTCAGAAATATTGAAAAAAAAAATGCAAACTTTGATGTCGAATATTTCGGTAACAGTCAACATTTCACCCAAAGTGCCAAGAATATTTTCTATTCAAAATTTAATGAAGAAGACTCTCCCGATGTTTTTACTACTAGCTACAATACAGAATTTTCAAAAATTTGATAAAGTATGGATGTTTTTAGCTTATTCTGTTCTTATGTTCTTGCTAATACAAGTCATACGCCCTGTGGCCAACCTATAAAGACTTCCATACATGTTTCCCACATAAAGAGCTTTATCTCTGATATATCTTTAGTTTATCTCAATTGATAAAAAAAAACTAACCCAGAAAAACAAAGTTTTTACAATACTCCCTTCGCTTTGAATCAAGTTTCGTGTCTATGCACGCGTCGGGCTAATTACTCATATAGAATGATTCCAATTTGAAAAAAACCGTTAAAATTTCTAAAAATCCAATGTTTTTTAGTAAACTTAGTAAAAACCACTACCAGATTTACGATCTACCGGTTTCGAGACGTACCCGTCTCTTCGTCAGGACCAACACTACATTACTATATTCATAACACTATACACCTCAACCATAGTATTGTTTTTTCAAGTTTGTATTTACTGGGGTATTATGCCATGTTGTTACGACCTTCCGGGCCGACGTTTCGGATACCATTGCAGGGTCCATCATCAGGACTGATGTGTTGTTTGGCCATCATTTTGCATTTGAACCGAAAATCCTTGGAAAGCCTAAGAGTCACCATACGCCTCTTATCAAGGAAGCACTAGAAATCTAGAAGCACCCGATAAATATTAATAGAGATGATGGTCTCAAATTAAAAACATCTTGGTATCCGGCGCTTCAAAGTCATTCTCGTCGCAGACTCTGCAGAGATAGTGATCAGACAACAGATGAATCATACACACAACACAACACATCATGACTTCGGCACATTGCAAGCCGATACTTAACCACAACACCAACACATCAGCCCTGATGATGGACCCTGCGATGAGATCCGAAACGTCGGCCCAAAAGGTCGTAACAACACAGCATAATACCCCAGTAAACACAAACTTGAAGATTCTGAGTGGCCGTGAAAACCTAAGAGCATTCATAGTATTGTTAAACTATCACCACTATTGGGTGTTAATCTTGTCAGAGACACATATGCACAAACCAAAGAAACAACCAATAATATTAAGAAAATTTGTTAGATCATTCATTAAACAATGTTTCTGCTCGATTTGATCACGGGAAAAGGGTTAAAAATCGATCCAAAGCAGACGCTACGAGTTAAAAGAAAGGGAGTAATGAGTCCTTACCGTACAATTTAGTGGCATATGTTCCGGGTCTGTCGTATAAAACTAGTCTTCCATAAATGGATGTCACGATGCTGTCGTCAGCTCCGCTTTCCTTCATCCTCATATTCCGTCTGGGGTTTCTGTCTCTCACGGAGTCGTCATTCCTCATCTGAGACAGAGTATTGCATATACGCAATCTAGAATTATTAGCCCGCTGTATACTCTCCCTCAACTGGTAAATTACATCAGGTGGTGGAATTGAAGTTAGCCGAATTTGGTGCGTCTCGGCTTGCGGTGTCGGAGTGGACACTTCCCTGTCGCCAGACCGGGCGGCCACGAAGAGTTTGGGTGCATTGGGGCGGGAGCTGGCGGTGTTTTGATCGTTGGCGCTTCGTTTGACACCCTTCGCCCTGTCTTCGGCGGCAGACGAGGCGGAAACAAACGTTCTTTGGAGTTTTTTCTTCTTTTTTTCTCTGTGATCTGCGGCCACCTAAAAAATAAGTGAACAAACGATCTTAGTCTTGTCTAAATTTACACAAAAACTCGAGATTAATGTAACATCCAAATGGATGAAAATTTGTCGATCACTCTCCATACAACCCCAAGAAACATCTGATTATGTAGTGTCGTCCGTTATCCAGAATATACATGTGAGATAGCATCTCCTTTCCGGCCCGCGTCATCTTCGTGCGTAAGTACCCTCCTTCCTCTTTTCTCCCTTTATTGGTAGCCCTGTTTCCGTTTCCTTTATTACCACACCAGGCAGGCGGAAGCTATCTTGGTTAAATTGACATCGATATTCCGTCATGTGTACACGCGTCGTAATTCGTGTTAAAAATCTTTCGTGCGTTTTTGGAGAAAAAGATACCAAAGCACCAAGTAGTGATTCGGACGTTCGCTGGGCGCAATCTAAGGGCCGTGACATTTCGGAGCCCCTCGACAGACGTTTTATCGCAAAACATCGCGAAATTGAGTCGCGCCGTCGATTGAATGATGGCGACATCGAGTCGCGGCATCGATCAAAACATCGTAAAGTTGCGCCGCCGATCAAAAGTGGCGAGGGGGAAAATATCGCACAAGCGCGATTCGAGTGACTCGTTCTCTCGGAGTGACGATAGGAAAACGTCCCACTCCCGCGATCTCCGGAGGTTGTCTCGGCAAATCAGAGATTTGCAGAGAATAGTGATGAGGCGCAAAATGTCGGAGAGAATGGAGCATGAGTCCGACGTCTCTGGCGTGTCGCAAGAAGCACCCTCTACGAGCCAAGATAACCACCATCCGAGCCAGGTGGTGTTTCAGATGCCAGCTCCTGCGACAGAATTGGCCGAGCCGCGAATTCCAAGACCGTCGGCTCATATGCTCGCAGCGATCGAAGGCCTGCAAAGGTTCAACTCGGCAGAATGGTCAGATGTGCGCTACGCTAAAAGCTTAAGGCCTATGTAGCGGAGCCAAATCTCAAGGATTTGGAGCCGAATATCGAGCTGACAGCGGTGAACGCGTCGTCGACGGCGGCGACAGAGAGGTTGCTCGCGGCTGCTGCACACGCTGTGCTCAAGGAGCGGGATGTCCTCCAAAGTAGTCTCCAGAGGCTTATCGATTGGGCTCAGGACGACACGCAAGAATTTACTCCCGAGAACCTCGTGGAAAAGGTTGAGAATATATTCGGAGGGCAGAGCGACTTCAACCGTCGTTCTGACGACCTTTTACAAATAGTTTGCGGCAAGAGAGCGGAAGTGATCGAGTCTCGGCGTACCCGCTTCCTGCAGGAGCTGAGGAACAAACACGAGGCGCAATCATTGTCCAAAACCCTTCCGAGCAACAGCCATTTGTTTGAAGAAAAGGCTTTCTCCACAGAGCTGCAGAGGCTCGGTGGCGTAGCCAAGTTGTTCAAAATGCCAACCCCTTCTGGTCAACCGACACTTGCTCGTTCCAGTGTTAGGGAGAACTTGGCAGTAGCTGTGAGGCAGGAGTCTACATCCAACAAGCGACCTTCCATTGGTGGGACCTTTCGTGGGCCATTTCGTACTCAGCGGGCAGACCCTGGACGAAATCCCTGGAGATTATTATTTTTTTGTATTTCCAGGCTGACAAAGAAAAGTTATGTTTTGCCAGGTATTCCTAGCAGGAATATGTTGCATTATTAGTTAATGAATAGGCTTACCATAATTATGAACCTCTAAACCGGGACAGACATCAAATGGTAAATAAAAATAAAATGAAATGAAATCTCTGGAAACTGAAACAACCCCCAAAATTTGAAAATTTTGTAGTAGTACAGTTTTTATGTAGCATTTCTTGTAGTTCATTGAAGTAGATGATAATATTTAGCTACATGCACAATTTTGTAGTACCGCATTTAGCTCACTTCATGTAGTTTGATTGAAATAGATGAAGAGCGTAATGTTTTGGTACCTACTACAAATGCAGAGCACACTTTCTTCACACACAGTCTTCACACTGGTGAATAGCGAAGGGAAAACTACATTTCAAAATGAAGACTACAACACACACACATTCACTAGTTTGAAGACTACAAAGTGTACACTACATTTGTAGTATAAACTACATGAAGTGAACTGATTGTAGTACTACAAAATTGTATCTGCTACAATCACCTACATGTACTACCTGAAAAGTGTACCGCTACAAAAATATTTTCAAATCCATGGGACGGGGGGGGGGAGCGGTTATTGTTTCAGTTTTCATACATTTTGTCATTCAGTCTCAAAAATTTTATATTCCACAGGAGGGGGAGGGGTTATTTCAGTTTCAAAAAATTTATTAATTATCTACATCGACATCCCAAAATATCAACCAAAAATTTCACATATGAAAAACATCACACTTGTGTACTTTTTAGTGCGCTCTTTAAAATGAGATGTACTATTTGAAATATGTACTTTGTAATAATATTTGTAGTAATAAGCTTGAAGTGTGTGTAGCTTGTAGTGTGCACTACACTTGAAAGAAATGTAGTAGTACATTGTGGTAGTTAGCACAGGGCGGACCCATCACTACTGGTGAATGTGTGCGTGCTGTAGTCTTCATTTTGAAATGCATTTTTTTCCTTCGCTATGCGCTACATATTTTCAACATAACTGCGTCCTGCCAACTATTCTAGAAATCCTCATATAAAAATAAAATGTACCCCCTACCGGTAGATCGCAAAGTCCTGCTAGCAGGGCTCTGGACGTTATTTCACTAAAAACAGTAATCCTTGGTAAAAGAGAAATCCTCACCTCTTTGGAGAGATTTGCGACAAGCGTCATCACTTGCAGGGGATAGCGGCAGCCAAGGAACTCGATGTTGGTGAAGACGCGAGAGAGGCACACCAACCTGTCTTCGGAAAACTCTCCCTTCCAGCGGATCATGAACAATTTTCGTAGCTCCCAATGTTCGTCACTCTCCTCATCCGTCCTATAGACGTCCACGTCCCAATCTGTAGAATAATCCATTGCCTAGCTCACAAAGCTGAATTTTATATCAAATCTACTTGGAGTTTCGGCGCTCCTTCGGCAACAACATTGAAGTATTTGGAACAGAAAAAATAAATAATTGTCTATGAAAAGCATAGAAAAGAGAATGTAAATGAAAAGTACCGCCTTTTTGACAGTTCTAAAAGTACCATAAACTGACAAGTTACGCTAAAATAATCTTTATTGCCATCATCTTTCGTAGTGTTGGTACCCGTAAACACCAACACAACGAAATAACGTATTTCGTATACAAGCTAAAGTGCCCTGTACACATATACACGCTTTTGAAAAAATTTCTGCGCGTTTTTTTTTTCATTTTATTTGACTTGTCTTAAAGCAAATAAATTTAGAAAATTATGTTTACGTTACTTTTATGATCGTCCAATGGATACAGAAGATAAGTTAGAAATATTGAAAAAATTCGATGTTTCAAGTCGCTTATCTCCGTAACTATTGATATTAGAACATTGTTGCTTGAACAATTTCCACTCACATTTCAGTAATCTTCAGGGAAGGTATTTTGAACTAGCTCTTTTATATAGCCACCTACTGGACCCAGCAGCAAGCAATCGGCAAGAGCCGATCGCAAAGGCCAATCATCGCCCAGCGGCCATTTTGAGCAGCAGAGTGGTTTGTATAGCCGCCCGCAGGATCTAGCAGCGAGCAGTCCGATTGCTTAACTTTTAGTGAATACTTATTATCTAAGTCAATGTTAACGCCAAACGAAGGAAAGCTGCATACTTCTTACATATTCATCATCACGTAACATATTATACGAAGGCTATCAAGATTCCAAGTACACTGTTCAAGTATGTTCATTTGTGGCAGAGTTATCCGCATAGTCAATAAGTAACTAATTTGTATCTTGACTAATAATATCTTTTTGATGTGTAACATCTTTACTTTTGGTTAATGGGATTAATTTCATGAATGCGATGACGGAAACGCGAAATAGGAATAAAAAAATGTTCCGATTTCGAATTTATTAATTTTATTCATCAAATTCAATTTTGACATAAGGCGTCAGAAGAAAATGCCAAAATCGATAAAATAAGGTTATTTTATATTATCTCGGGATAACTTTGGTTTTAAAAAAGTATTCAACGAAAATAATGTACAACACATATATTATTGATTCTGTAAAAGAATCTTATCCCAAATTGTTAAGGAAAAATATTAATAAAATCAGACATTCATTTGTCAAAAAAAATTTCAAATATAAGGCAATTTTATGCGATATTCACTTGTACCTACCTAACTTTTTGGTTCGAAACCACTTTTCTGGCTTTTCTCTCACGATTTTAAGGTTTTCCCTAAGAGTATGAATTAATAAATTATTCTGAAATTTTTGATGTGTAACATGTTTACGCTCGGTTCATGGGAAACCGCAGACTTCTTTACCGACTCGTCAAACTGCTTGCAGTCGGTTACTGAGAAACGAACGAAGTGTTATTGAGAAAAGATATTACGCATCATTTGCAACTAATGTAAGTCTCGCTCAATTTTTTTAAACCATTTTGTATATTGAGTTCTTGTATCTTATTAACTTCTCATTTTAAACTTTGCCGGTCTCAACTCTCAACACAGAGTTTTTTAGTGATTGTAAAATTAAACCTAAAATAAATGTTAACTCTCTATAGCATTGAATAACTAAATTCTCCGCAATGAGAAATGTACATCATGCAGGGGAAAGGGAAGTTGACAACAAGTAGGTAGAAAGTAGCGATGGGAAGTTTCGTTCAGTTGACTGAACTATTGTTCATTGTGTCGTACAGTCAAGTGAACTGTTCACTTTCAAACTTTCATTTTTGAACGGTTGATTTTTAATCGTTCATTTGCCTGCCATTATTTTTGCCTAAATTATTTCTAACGGAGGGGTGGGATTTGAAAAAATATTGCTTATTAGGACAAAGCTGATAAAACTATTCATTTGAACTCGATCATCTATCCTATCTATATTAGAAAAGTAGTTGATGGAGGGGGGGACTACAACTACTGTTTATTTGTCCACCGAAAAATTTAATTTAAACTAGTGAATGGTTGTTTAGCAAAGTTAATTGAACAGTTCATTCGTTCAGTAAAGTGAACTGTTCAAAAGGAACAGTTCGTTCATGAACATAGATTGTTCATGAACGACCCATCTCTAGTATAATGATGTTTTCTTGCTTTCTATAGTCCGTCCAACTTATCTGGAGAATAAAGGAGGGCGTCCCAATCGTTGTGGTACTGCCCATAGTCTAAAAATTATCTCATTTGTAGGGAATTTTTTGAAAATTCGTTTTTTCTTTAACAAGTTATTAAGCAGTATACGACACGATAAAAAAAAAAACAAAAAATGTAAACTAACGTACAAATAAATTTATCAAAATATATATTCGTAAAATACACAACGTCACAAAATGGCGTTTTTTCAAAATCAAAGAAAAATACAATTTTCAGGAAAAAAAAACAAACAGTAATAATTCTTTTAGGTCGGCGCCACATTACGCAGATCTTCCGCCGCGTCTTTTCTGTTGCGCCAAATCGGCAAAGCAAATAGATCGACCGATCATTCGCGCAATGTGTTTAATAAGCGCATATTGTATGGAAAGAAATGTAGCGATGTTCCACGACAGAAGAGACGCGGCGGAAGATCCACGCAGTGTGGCGCCGGTTTTATTCGGTGTCTCATACCTAATGATCATGATCACCATGTTTAACTCAGTAACACCTAAGGATATCAATCGGTTTAGGGCCGTTGTATCAACTTGGTTTATAGTAATCTTTCGTTCAAAGCATAGATATTTTGCATTTTCCACCGATCAAACAACTCGCTCTCGTAAAAATCTATGCTTTAAATGAACTATTGCTATAAAGTAAGTTGATGCAACCAGTCTTTAATGTGCATAAATAAAAAAGTTTATTTTTGAAAAAAGATGTTTATACAAATGAACTCGTTAATGAATTATGTAATAAAAATTATAAATAATAAAAATTCTATGTAAAAAATTATCGAATAAAATATGTTCTAAAACTTTTCTCATCTTACGGCTTCTAAATCAATTTTTCCACTTATCCTTGTTCTTTTTTTTCCGGGTGTAGATATTTTAATGCCCATTTCCACGGCCGCTTTACCTTCTTTAACTATTTTGTAAATTGCCGATTCAGAAAACCTGAAGAAATTGTATAATAGTAAAATAAAAAACTAAGTATGGGAAAATCATTATAACTGCATGGCAGCACTAACCTGAAGTGGCGGCAATAAGTCTATGAACAAAATCAAACGGAATAATTGAGGCTTTCAGACGTTGTTCCTCTTCAAAAAACGTGTGCATTTTCAAGATTATTTCCCGAACACCGCTTTTAATGGTTTTTGGCATGGTGACAATCTAAAATTTTCTTAAAAAACTATCGAAACAGTCGTGAACCCCTCTGTAAACAAAGGCTGTCAAAGGTCTGTCAGCTGTAGATAATCCAATATGGCGTCGTTAGTTCCAAATTTGGCCATTCTTCAGATAAGTTAGACGGACTATATGATCTTGGCTGAGTATCCCATAGACAAGATAATATAGAGTATCCCCAGAAATTGGCTCAGTGATCAAAATGACGGTGGTAATGTACGTCTTGCACAAGATAAGTCAGTATACTGCAACTTGATAAAAGACTGCATATGAAGAAATAAATGATCCATTCCAATTCTAAAACTGTTATTTTTTCAATGTATGTTCTGGATGTAAGAATTTTCCATGTGTGTACTGGATGTAAGAATAATACTAAAGACTGCAAACCCGATACCAGTGAAGCATTGGGACAGTGAAAATAATATTGTATAAAATATGTATGTATATTACAAATAGTCTTCACGTGTTAAACTATTTAATTATTTTTCCTGATTTTTTTAGCTTCAAACCTTTGATCAGTTAGATGTTAGATGATAATATGTAATATATTCCTACCCTTTTTGTAATTTATTTTTTAGTTTTTTGTATTATTTTCATCCCTAATGTCGACCAGTAATTTCATATGTACATAGTTTTATTCCTCTTTGCATGATTGAAATTTGTGATCTTGTTTCTTTCTGAAACGTAATCTTATTTCATATTTTTTTCCTGTGCAGTGATCATGTTGATTTTTTATTATTTTTATCTTTAGAAAAGGTTTTGTGTCCATTTATGATTTTATATATAAGTAGAAGTACGTTAAATTGAATTATTTGTCAAAATGTCAGTACTTGTAAACTTTCTTGCATCACTTTGATTTTTGTGTATCGATTTCTTTTCAGAATAACTTATTGCTTTATTTTGAGTATTTTTTTATTTTTACACGATTCTGTTTTGCTATATATATCTTCTGATTCTTTTCAAGAGTGAAATTACTATTGCTATTTTTTATTACATATTTTGTGTTCAATGAAAAGTTTAATTTATGATCTATAATTACTAACAGGTTTATATCGAATTGGGTAGGAATATATTGCAATGTCTTTAATCGATAAACATTGAATTTGTTGAACTTGTGGTGTAAAGTATTTACTCGTCAATATTTCATTTAATTTTCTTAAACATTGAAAATAATTACATATAAGTATTACAGAAAACACAATATTATTGTGAAATTCAATTTCAGAACAAAGTTCTGTGAATTATTAACAGATTAATTAATCAATTAGAAAAGACATATAGAAAAATCAAATTAACGAAAAAATATTTTAGCTGCTACTGGATTTCGAACCAACAGACCTCCACTCTATCCGGGAATGGCACGTTATCCAGTTTAGAAATTGAATAACGCACGATTGCCGGTTGAAACTATATTTCGGTAGCAGCTATATTTTTTCATTTATTTAATATTTTTGTATTTTTTCTAATTGATAAATATGTCAAAAATAATTACTAAAAATATTATATTATATTTTGCGAGTTTTAAAATTTTATAAATATTTATACTGTTTTTTTAATATACATGTATTTTTATCTGAAATTATATTCATTATGTAAACGTGTTCCCTCTCTAAACACAAGATTTTTCTTTTATAGAGAGGTAGCACGTAAAACTTAAAAAAACATGCTGAAACAATATTGATTAATGTAAAAATAACTGTTTTCTTTGTCAATACTTTTTCTGACTTTTATTATAGAATTGGCGGATTGGATATAATATTTTTTTAATTGAATGTACCACCTTTTTATTATCAGACCTAATTTTCATTTTCAGAAATAAATATATATTAAAATAAATATATTAATATATACATTAAAACGAAAATATAAATAAATAAATTAACTTGCGCTTTCGGTCGCCAGATGTCTCAATCCAAATATCAGTTGCCAGTCTATTATATTCTCTTTCGCATGGCTATCATTTGACATTCGCCATTTGCTGATCGTCTCGTGCTGCCTGGAACCTGGAACGCATTAGAACCATGAACCGCGCTGACCAAGATGTTCCTGCCGTCAAGCCCGAGCCAGGGTCTGCAGCCGGGAGCGGCGATGAGGAAGCGGGCGGTGGAGCGCCCTACACGGAGATTGACATATGGCTCCCCGACATCAAGCAAGAGTGCTCGGAGTACTCCAGGAAGGCCGGTGAGGAGTTGCTTCATTGTTGATTATTTCTCAGTCATGTGAAGTACGCGCACCTGGTTGACCGTTAAAGTTGGATGAAAGGAAAACAGGACATATTTGTACTTTACGGTTTGGGTCCAGTTCTTCTCGAGGTCTTGTTTTATGGTAACAGTAGTGTCCTGATTTCAAAAATGAAATATAATATAATATAATTGATTCGCCTTAAGACTAAAAAAGTTATAAGTCTTGAAAGTTTCGTCTTTTTCTTTGTTAATTTTGTCATTTAAATCAATAAAAATTTGACGTAAACCATAGACAACAAAATAAATGTTGCGTAAAAGTAAACTGATATTTTTGCAAAAGGCACGTTTTTTGAAAAATCATTTAAATCACAATCGAAAAATTCCGAAAACTCATCATTATGATTCGTATACCTACGAATCATGGCATTATACAAGGAAACCAAATCCTTTTAAAAAAAGAAAAGTTTATCAATATTTCACTTTGGAACCGAGCTTGCGTCATGAAGAATATATCAAGTTTGCAGTCTCTGGACGATATCTCGTTAAATTGGTTGATCATTCTAGGTAGAGGAAATAAATAGCCTAGATTGGTGTTGTAAAATTTAGTGTGTAAAAGGCTTGGAGACCTCATTGATCGGACAGGGATGTTAATGTATATTTGTGATAGTATTGAGGGGGTGTCTAGTTTGTTATTGACTATTTTGTGGAGAGTCATTAGGTCTGTAATATTTCTTCTTTGGTTTAAGGAGATTAGGTGAAAGTTTTTGAGTCTCTTGTCGTATGTATCAAGTGAATCACTTAAACCTTGTCGATATTTGAAAGATTTGAGGAATTTTTTTTGATTTTTTCTACTCTATTATTATGAATATCCTAATTGGGTGACTAGATTGTTGACAAGAATTCTAGTAAGCTTCTAATTAGGGATTTATACATAGTAATTGACACTGAAGTATCTGAAAATTCTTAAATAATAAAACTAAGAGTTTTGGAAGCTCGTTTTGCGATATCGTCAACATGGTGGTTAAATTTAAGAGAATGGTCGAGGATGATTCCCAAGTCTTTAATAAATGGTAAGGAATTTAGTGTTGTTCCGTTGGTGCTGTATAAAAATGATATGGGTCTATATTTTTTTGTGAAAGATATTGAGTTGCACTTGTCGATATTGAAGTAAAGATCATTTTGAGTGCACCATTGTTGAAGGGAATTGAGAACATCTTGGAGAAGATTCATTCATATTCATACATCCTCGCATGCAGCTCGACAATTGTTGGTGCCCCTCATGGCGTCCCATTAGGAGGATCTTCCAGGATCTGGTTATGGTAAGCCTTCCGCAGCCACCCTCTCTTTCTGACCTCGTCAATACTTGCGTCATTTGTACTTATCGTGAATTCGCTCAGCATGCCAACCCACCTAGATTTTTACATTTATAATAATGTGACTTTCCTTGCATACATCATACATCCTGCTAACTAGAGTGTAAGTCTTGTTCGCTGTTTGTCATTAATACTGTAATACGACATACAATTATATCGCTCATTTCCGCATCTATTTTCATGCATTTCAGTTCTTCCACACAATTATCTATATACAAGTTGAACAGCCGTGGAGACATTATGCAACCCTTTTGAATTTTTATAAAATATTTTTATTTTACATCAACATTTATTACATAATTGTGTTATACATAGTACCTCTCCATTTAAGAGCATTGCTCTTATGCTCGGGCGAGGTACTTTGCATTGTTTCATATAATTATTTTACATTATATAT
Source organism: Agrypnia vestita (assembly GCA_016648135.1). Classification (NCBI taxonomy): domain Eukaryota; kingdom Metazoa; phylum Arthropoda; class Insecta; order Trichoptera; family Phryganeidae; genus Agrypnia; species Agrypnia vestita. Next base: position 61,947 of record JADDOH010023031.1, on the reverse strand, counting down.
ATGGGATGAAGTAGTGGAGTGAAATGTTTTTGATTTTGAAGGTAATAGTGTCTAGTTGTTTTTATTGAAATATTTTCTTTATTTGCTTTTCAATTGTTTTGTATGTTTTTTATTTCGATTGGAAGATTGTTAAAAAAATTTATGCCTGAGTATATGAAATTTTGTTGATATTTTTTTGTATTGCATTTAGGGATTTTAAAGGTGGCTTGTAATCTTGGTCATGTATTTTTTTTCGAATATTGTATGTTCGTTTTCTTCGATGAATTGCATTATTGATATTTTTGTACATAGTTTCTACATTTGGGACGGGAAATATTTTAAATAGTGTTTGTGTGGGAATGTTGATTTTATATTATATATTTTTTAATAATTGTTCTCTGAATCACTTAAATTCGATTTATTATATTATTATAAGTTTCCCCCCACCCTATTATTCCGTATTGTAGTAGTGAGTGGAGCATAGTATACCTTTTTTAAATTGTCTATGCTTAAAATGTTTCGTAGTCTTATGAATATAAACATATACATCTTCTAATTCTTTTCGTCAATTCGTTGATATGGCTATGCCATTTAAGACGTTGGTCTATAATTTCCCTTTTTGGATTTAATCTTGAACATGAATTGTTGCACATCATTTTGTCGCAGTTGTTATTGTGGATGGTAATTTTTATATTAGGCGGTGTTTTATGTTTTTTATCGAAAAGGGAATGTAGTATGTTTTTTCTGAGTTTTGGGAGAGCAAATTGTTGTCGAACCAGGTGTTCAGTACATTCAGGTCTCTATTGTATAAGTTCCAGTCATGTCCACTTCTACTTATAGCTGTATCGTCTGCATATGATATGATTTTACCCATCAGATTTGAAGTTTGAAGATGTCGTTGACGTATATTATAAATAGGAGTGGGCCTAGAACTATCCCTTGGGGTATTCCAAAGTCGCTGCGTAAGGGTAGGCTTAGTGTCCTGTTAATTTTTACACTTTGTGGCCTTTCATGGAGATAGCTTCGGATCCAGTTTCAAATTTTATCTTCTATTCCTATATAAAACTATGATTGATTCTTATACACAGTATATCCACCGCATAGAGATGCAATTGCTAGTACACGTTTACTGTTCACTCCGTTACCAAAGAGTGCCTTCCACGACCGTCTTCTTACAACTCTATCGTAAGCCTTTTGCAGATCTACTAAGACACATTTTTTTTTAATTTTCACTAAAAACATTTCCCGTCAACACTCTAGTGAGAAGATCTGATCCATGCATCCACTTTCACCCACAGAAGGCCCTTGCATGTCCCATACATATTTTTTGGTCACCGAACTTACTTTTTCTATCAAACTTCTTTCATAAAGTTTTCCAATTGGGCTCAATAGACTGATTACCGTATAGTTCCACATTCTATTCTTTTTGTTTCTTACATATTTTCTTCACTCACTTAATAGTCGTCATTCATTGAATATCTCTGCATTTTTAATTTATATATTCTCCTCGCTCTCACACATTTCCTGAAAATATTTCACTCCTTTGTCATGGTTTCCATCCTTACTCATTCATATTTCTCCGTTCTTTGACTTCATAGCATTCATTTTACTGCTTTCCACGCCATTTCAGGATTTTCCACCTGATATCAAAAAAATTCTGTCCTTTAAACACTTTGAACATTTTTACACGTTATTCTCTTTTCTGCCGCTCTTTCCATTCCTTCAAACCAAATTTGGCTCTTCTCTTAGGAGCTTTGTTCAAATCTTTTGCTCTTCTCTTAGGAGCTTTGTTAAAATATTTTGCTCTCGTATATTCTTCCCCCTTTCACTGTCAAAAGTTTTAGCCATGTAAAAGTTTTGCTTAATCAAAGAGTCTTGTCATATTAAGTATTGAAAACAGAACACTCAACAATTGTTAAATTGTTCATTGCAGATATCTTCAGAATACAAGGATCTTTTTCGGAAAGTCCAACTGTGTCTTCGCCTGCCCATGAAAAGCTGCTTGCTTTAGAGACCATTTCGAAAACTAAAAAATCTTCGAGAAAGTGCACACTTACTACCGCTGGGAAGAAGATTTATTCATGTTCGCAATGCGTTTATTCCTGTAATCGGACATCAGACTTAAAAAAACATGCGCTTAAGCACACTGGAGAGAAGTTATTTTCATGTTTACAGTGTGATTATTCGTGTTATCAGAAATCAACCTTAAAACGACATGCGCATAAGCACACTGGAGAGAAATTATTTTCATGTTTACAGTGCCATTATTCGTGTAATCAGAAATCAAACTTAAAACGACATGCGCTTAAGCACACTGGTGAGAAATTATTTTCATGTTCACAGTGCGATTATTCCTGCAATTTGAAAGCCTATTTAAAATCACATGCGCTTAAACACACTGAAGAGAAATTATTTTCATGTTCGCAGTGCGATTATTCATTCAAATGGAAAGGCAGTTTAAAAAAACATGAGCTTAAGCACACTGGAGAGAAATTATTTTCATGTTCGCAGTGCGATTATTCCAGCAAACAGAAATACAATTTAAAACAACATGTGCTTAGGCACACAGGAAAGAAATTATTTTCATGTTTGCAGTGTGATTATTCCTGCAATCAGAAAGCAAAATTTAAACTACATGCGCTTAAGCACACTGGAGAGAAATTATTTTCATGTTCGCAGTGCGATTATTCATGCAATCGGAAATCAGACTTAAAATATCATGTGCTTAAGCATACTGGAGAGAAATTATTTTCATGTTCGCAGTGCGATTATTACTGCAAAAGGAAATCCAATTTAAAACAACACGCGCTTAAGCACACTGGAGAGAAATTATTTTCATGTCGGCAGTGCGATTATTCCTGCAATCGGATATCAACCTTAAAACGTCATGCGCTGAAGCACACTAAAGAGAAATTATTTTCATGTTCGCAGTGCGATTATTCCTGCAATCAGAAACCACATTTAAAACTACATGCGCTTAAGCATACTGGAGAGATATTATTTTCATGTTCGCAGTGCCATTATTTATGCAATCGGAAATCAGACTTAAAATGTCATGTGCTTAAGCACTCTGCAAATAAATTATTTTCATGTTCGCATTGCAATTATTCCTGCAATCGGAAATCAGCCTTAAAACAACATGTGCTTAAGCACACTGGAAAGAAATTATTTGCATGTTCGCAGTACGATTATTCATGCAATTCGAAATCAAATTTAAAACAACATGCACTTAAGCACACTGGAGAGAAATTATTTTCATGTTCGCAGTGTGATTATTCCTGCAATATGAAATCAGACCTAAAACTACATGCGCTTAAGCACACTGGAGAGAAATTCAAAGTATAAGTTTAAGTATTCGAGCATTCAGAATTCAAGCTTGAAAATTCGTGTGCTTTTCGCAAAACTTTTGTCTTGTGTACAAGGTAACAAAAATATGTTTGCTATTGGTTAATTCATTCATTCATTCATTAAATATATTTCTATATCTTTGCGCTTTTACACTTTTGAGACAAACTTTTTACTTGATCACAATGCACTCACACATGAACTTAAAATTTTCGGTTTAGAAACAACACGCACGGTCTCTCTGAAATAAAGTGTGTGGGTTTTCATCCTGCACACACCTACAGATACCAATCTTGGTCACGCATGCGCCGAAGAGGATGGAAAGGCGCTGATGCCAGACATCGCACCACACCTGTGACTGACAGGTCAGCGAAAATAACACGCGCCCTGCATAGGAAGGAGACACACACAAGACGTTGTTTGTCCTACATTAGCAAGAACGGCTCTATTCTGCTGACTAAGAAGAGTGAGGTCAACGCCAGGCCGTAGACATCAACAGCCGTTGTCTCAAGAGGATATATAAACCGTGACGCCCCCGGACAACATAGCTTCAATCTGCTACTACCCTTGAAAGCTGCCGAAGGCTCTGTCTATCGTACTATTATATATTTTATTTTTATACATTATATATTTTTTGTAGCATTATGACATTTTTATCCATGTGTCATTCTGTTTAAAATTGTAATTGCTTTAAACAATAAACGCTAAAAACATCAAGCGACTTTCAACAGACATCTCCGAGAGGGAGTGGTGACCCAATATCAACATCCAGAATTATTTGCACACCGCATCTAAAACCCCCCAAAAGTGTTTTTAGGTTTACTTTGCAATTATTCATACATATATTTACCACAATATATGGGTAACGCTTATCTGCTCACGCATAATGAACCGGTTTATGTACATAGCGCCATCATAAATGCAAGCCTCATGCACGCTGAGGAGAAACTGCTCACACACCCACCGTGACCTCATATACAGTAGGGTGGTTCTTATTCTTTGACTTTCAAAAAATAACCGAGTCACCCTCCCATTCCCTTCTTTCGTCGAAAGAAGTAAACCCGTATTTTTTATTTAATTTTAGAGGTCGCTACCGAAGTTTGAAGTTTGTGAAAAAAAAAAATTATGCCTTTTGATTTCAGGTACACATAGCGCTTTAATGCCTAATTCTTACTCAAAAATCATGCTGCATATTACTCCAAGGTAATAACAGGTTTCGTCAGATCTGCACGTCTTAAGATGCGTGGAAAATATTAATTACAGCACAGTTTCATTTATTGAGAAACGTTCCGGGCTCCAGCTGGTCTTTTCATTTTTACTAACCAGTTTTAATTAACAAAACAGGAACTCAAAGCGATCACTGAAATTAGTATGTTCGTTATTATTATTCATGAGAGATGCCGGTTTTAGGCTTCTGCTGAATGTTCGAAGACATCTGTGGCTTATAAAAGAGCTCTGGTGACGTGATACGCTCATACACATAAAAGGAACGGCGCACCGTAACAGGCGGACGCCGAGTACCGTGGGTCATTACTCCCCGTGAACAGCGGTCACGAATAAAGCCGAATTGGCAAACAAGCAACTTTGTAAGCGAGGACAACGAACGCAGACAATGGTTCCGATAAAAACCGAATTGGAGTCAAAACAACGGCACACCCTATCGGCATCCCTATATAAGCCGGCGTCGGCAGAGCCGATTATCTCACTTCCCCAGTGAACGGCTCGTACAGCGGAAGCTCTCTCCGTCATACCTTAAAACGTCACGCTTTCACTTGTAACATTTGTACCTACTGTATTCTTTATAACTTTTGCTTTTGCAATTCAATAAATTCAGTAAAACCATAGTGACTTTACATCATCAACACCGCTTCAACTTATCCTAAACCGGAGGGTCCACATTGGTGACCCCGACACAAGAAGAACACGCACCTGCATCAATGCACCGTTACATTAAACGGCATCTTCAGCCACAGTACACCGAGTTTGATCAGCATACAGTCATGAGCCTGCAGTACGCACCACGGGAAGCATACAGGGAGGCCACACCAGCACCAGCATCAGAAGTCAGCAGGGTAGCAGTGCGGATACCACCATTCTTCCCCAACGATAAACCGGATCTAGACGCCAGGATGCAAGCAAAGAACCAGGGGCTAACGGCGTTACTTCACGAAATCGCCGAGCTAAATATCAGATAGAACAGACGAAGCAGTTTCGACGACATATACCGAAGAGCCAACCGATCACGAGAGCGTAGCCGAAGTCGAGAACGCTCCAGCAGCAGAAACCGTGGACAACGCCCGGCCAACTTGTGCTGGTACCACTGGCGCTTCGGCGGAAACACCCACAAATGCGAACAACCGTGCAACTACAACCAGGGAAACGGATGGCGACCAGCACCTACAGCCCGCATAATATAAGACGCTTATTCATTATGGATTTAACAACACGCATACACTTCCTCATATATACGCGGGCGGATCTATGCGTGTACCCGCGACATCTAGTGCGAGGACGCCCACACAAGGCAGCGTACGAACTGGCAGCGGCGAACGGGACACCCATCGCCACATACGGAAACCTGACACTCACACTCAACCTAGGACTCAGACGGGACATCACTTGGACCTTCGTCATCGCAGACGTATCCAAGCCCATCATAGGGGTCGATTTCCTGTCTAAATACGGTCTACTGGTCGACATACGAAGCCGACAACTACGGGACGCAACGAAAAATCTAACCACCGCAGGAGCGCGGAGCACGACGTATATCGGTTCGATGAAAACCGTTACGGGATCGTCTCCATACCACAAACTCCTACAAAAATTCCCGGACATAACCAGACCGGACGGCGCCAGGAAAGAGATCCGGCATAATACCATTCATCACATCAGGACGACACCAGGACCACCAGTCGCCGAACGACCGCGACGACTCGCCCCAGACAAACTAAAATTAGCGAAGAAAGAGTTCGAAACCATGGTTCGCCTAGGAATAGCGCGACCATCTGAAAGCAGTTGGGCATCGCCACTACACATGGTCCCTAAAAAGGACAACGATTGGAGACCATGCGGCGATTATCGAAGCCTGAATGCATGGACCATTCCAAACAGTGCGACATATACAAGATTTCGCACAAGCGCTAAATGGGTGTAAAATATTTTCCACGATCGACTTTGTACGAGCATACAATCAAATTCCGGTAGCACCCGAAGACGTCCCGAAAACTGCAATATCAACACCGTTCGGCTTATTCGAATTTCCATATATGGGATTCAGAATGCGCAACAGTGCACAAAGCTTCCAGATTTATCGACGAAGTAACACGAGGACTCGATTTTTGCTTCGCCTACATTGACGACATATTGATCGCGTCAACACCCGAAGAGCATATGACGCACCTCGAAGTAATTTTCCAGCGGTTGCAGGAATACGGGGTCGTTATAAACTCAGCAAAATGTAATTTCGGCGCAAATGAAGTAAAATTCCTCCGATACCGAGTAACCGGCGCAGGCACGACACCGCTACCAGAGAAAGTAGAGGCAATTAAAAATTACAGGCGACCAGAAACTATCAAGGACCTCCGCCGATTCCTGGGGGCAATCAATTTCTACAGGAGGTCAAACGCGAGCGCTACTTCACGATTTCATGCAGGGAAACAAAAAGGCAAGCAACAATACCATGGACGCCCGAAGCCGCAAAAGCCTTCGAATCCTGTAAGGAGAGATTGGCTCAGGCAACATTACTCGCACACCCAAAGTGCGGGGCCCACCTATCAATCGTCAGTGACGCATCGGAATGCACCGCAGGGGCGGCACTGCATCAACAAGTGAACGGAAATTGGGAACCATTAGCATTTTTCACGAAGAAATTCAGTCCGGCCCAACAGAAGTACGGAGCGAACGACAGTGAATGATACCCACCGCTTACCCAGGACCGTTCTAAGAGAAAAAGCTTCCATATCGGTTCTACTCAATCATCGCCAGGTTGACATTTCTTTCAACTAAATTGCGAGTCCCTGCTGCCCCGCTCAGGTCGTATAAACCTTTGCGGGGGGGCAGGGCCGCAGAAACAAACCATTCACTGTCCCCGTCGAAGGAACCATCTTTATTATTAAAACAAACATAATTACATACATATTTCATGGTAGATACATTCATATAAGATGCAGTGTTAAGGCGTACATGAATCACGTTTTTGCAGTCTAAAGAGTTAAATTGGTGTAAAATTTTCGAATCTTGTTGCCAAAATTACAGCTAAACATTCATTAAATTAATTTTATTTTGAAAGACCCATTCACTCTTAAAGCATTTGTTTAAAAAAAGTCAGCAAAATACTTATTATCACAAAAAAAATATTACCCCGAAGCCCTATTTAATCTTTCTAGCAATAGAGTTATCTTTGGTACACTTTTTCTCGAAATATTTCCATATAAATACCATATTTTTATAAATTGAATAAAAATAGTTTCAACAGAAAGTTTGGGGGAAAATATATTATTATTTTTGGGTAGGTTGTTAAATACAATGTTTACAAAAAGATAAAAATTCATATACCGTCACCTATATTGCAGCGCCCAAAAAACCGTAAACGAATTGAATTTTTTGATTAATTTTTACATAGGTATTAAGATAATTTCATTGTCATTGATACAAAATATTCAAAAAAATATACCTTATGGCCAAAAATTTTAAATAATTCAATAACAGAGCCCATAAAAAGTGAACAAAAATATCCTTTCAGACGACGGCCGAAAGCCGGCCGGTGAACACCGACATGTTGCTGTCCCGCGATTCATAAACATTATAAAAATGTCAGAAAACGAAAGTTACTAATGCAAGTAATTGGTTTTACAAATAGCATTCCGAAAGAACATAGCTTCAATACTTTTAAAGAACGTTTCAAATATTTATATTTGAATTAGTTCAAACTACGCCACAAAGAAATAGTGATGGGATCATTTCAATCGACATTTTTGTTCGGTTTTAATATATTTATTTTAATATTTTTGTCGCTAATTTTAAGGAATGAATATACTAAAAGCCAATCTTTGTCATGTTACGCTGTGTACCTGGGAATTTCATTTCCATAAAGGAACAATTTAAATATTAAAAAAATAACAAAACATTGAGAATAAGTACATTTAATCATATTAAAAATTACTACTTTTATAAATTTCGCCACTTGTTTTAACGCCGTTATCACCAAATTGCCTGACCGATGGTCTGTGTGACTTATAAAATAGCCATTGCATCTTTCAATACACAATTTTATATTTAAATGGAAATCCACTTATTTTTTGAAAAAAATGAACGTATGGAAATAATAGAAAGACGATTTTTTTATTTTCAACACATTTTTGAGAAACTAAAATTGGTTCTCACTGTAACCAATATGGATGCACGCTAATAAAGATTTATATTAAAAAAGAAGTTAGTAATTACTTAAAATCTATGTTTAAAATGAAATGCAACGTCACTTTATCTGTGGTCGTTCTCTATTATTGTGACAAACTTAACTGCGATGGCTTGCCGTTTATAGACGAAAATTTTAGTTTTTTATTTAAGTGCGTCCCACCGATTATTAATTTATCCTCCGGCTGTTAAGGAACCGTTTATATGCTCCATTTTTGTCGTCCGTCGTTATATATTTTTATTTATTGTGGTCAATGTCAATATTTGTTATGAATCGTTTTTCCCCAGTTCATATAATCCGATCTTACGAATCCTTTTTTTCCTTTTATAACATCTTTATATGTTGTATTATGTTAAATACCCCGCTTTAATAAATCGTTTTGATCTCATTTATATTTTCCGTTAATCGTTTTTTATTATAAGTTTTAAATAATCGTGTACCGTGCACTGATTGCGTGTCACATTCTAATTATATAAAGTTGTCATTCCAGCAAATTACGGATAGACAACCAAATTATTATATTTAGATATTTGAGGTTACATTTCTGTAAGTATGAGTTTTCATTCTTTTCATAAAATTCAATAAAGTAATAGACAATGATCAGTGTAGATTTATACAACACAATACTTTGAGCATCATTAATATATAATTTATTTTAGTTTTTAAATATTACTTCTACCGCATACATGCATGAATGTTTTTATAATCGTTTATTATGGTCAGTTGTTGATCTTTTCTAATAATCGTTTTTCTCCAGTTAATCAGATTTTATGATTTCTTTTGTGACAATTCGTTTGTTATGATATGTTTATATATTCGTTATTGTGATAGATCTGAGGAACGTATGTCGCGACGCCAGAAAGAGACTGCATGACAGAGAGAGAGAAGGTATAAAAGGCGCGTGAATGTCGAGTCGCTCTCTCTTGTTACTACCATTGTTATTCAGACCGCATCTTACTGTACACCGTTTGTCTAAACCGTTATTGTCACCCAATAAACACTTACGAGAAGCAAGTCTTTACTTGGAGTTTCCTCATCCCGAAGAAGAATATTACAGTTATTATGTTTTTTTAAATATACTGTTCTTATGAATTGTTCTATTCCGTTTTAATGTTCTGTTATTATGTTTCATAGTATCCGAATAGTTGTCCTTCCGTTTTATGTTACGTATGTTATAACAACTTTATATCTTCTGTTATTATGTTTATTAATCATAAGGTTTTACGTTTATGGGTATTTCTCATCAAATTCCGAAATTTCAGTTTGGATTTCATCAAAATATTTTGTGTTGAGAAAATACTTTTTTATAACAGAAATGCAATGTATAACTATACGAGGTTTGTTTAAAAGTAATGGTCTTCCATATTTTTTATTATAACTTATAAAAAAATGAGTTCCAAAAAATTATAAAATGAGGGAATGAAGAACAGATTGACGGAATGATTTTTAATATTATTATAGTTGAAAACAAATTATAATATATGAAATTATATGATTAGTATTATAGTAAATTATAAAGATACACTTATAAGCTATAGTATCACATTCTGAGCAAACACAAGGCATTTTTTAAATTTAAAATCAAGTAAAGAAACTTAAGATATCTATTTAACAGTATTAATCTTTATTAATTAAACTTATTTATATTTATTCAATAAATCTTGTTCCTTAAATGGAGAGAAACTTATGACATATTTTAGATTAATTAATCTTTATTACATACAGATTTTGACTTTTTAAATAGAATTGTTAATCATTAAGACTAAATTTTACCATCTTAATTAATGGCAGAATCATCCAAACCTGAAAAACTGTAGTTCCCCCTTTGAACTAACTTTGATATTTCTAATTTCTGAGTTACATCCTCCCAACGATATAATTCTACGTTTTTAATAGCTGGCTGCTCCAGAATGTCAATCCTTCATGCACCTTATCTTCTTCAAAAAAGAAAGAATTTTAACAGGATACTTTTCATTATTCCATTTAATCAGGGCATAATCTCCTATGTAGCAATTTGATGGCTGCCAGAGACAACAGCAGGTCCATCATTTTCTAAATCGATTGTATCATTTTCCTTGGACATTGAAGTGTGATCTTGAATGCACGAAGAAGAAGGTAGAGATTGTCGGTTATTATCATTATCTGTATTGATTGTATCATTCTTTATTGACTTTCGAGGAGATCTGTTGTGTGTTTTGGTAAAATGATTGTTTTGGTATTGTTGAAAGTATCCAAAATAGAAGATATTTTAGTTAATAAGAAGATTCTGGATCAACATTTTTAGCTTTCAGTCTCAAATACCTTTTCTTGTATTTTTCTTTCAACTTAACAGCATTCTTCATTTTATTTCCAAATTTGCTATCTTTGCATATAAGTTAGCTTGCCGCCTTCGCATTTGACATCTATTACGAGCAGCTACAGACTATGTTCTTTGCTTTAAAGATGGTGTAGGATTTTTTAGAGGTAGTTTTTTTGTTACTGTACACTCTACTGTTTTGTTTCCATTGTTTTCGTTTTTGTCTAACTTCTCTAGGACTCATAGTAGTAATTAATTTTAGCTAACCTTTTTCTATTTTCTTTAAATATTTTTACCTTTCCTTGTCCCGTAAGTTTTCCAAAGATTCGACATTACTTTTCATTTGTTCTCGCCTTTTCCTTTTCTTTTTTAATTTAATTTCTTTATCACTCTATATACCTGTATAAAATTGAAACCCACATAATACTAGTTGAAGGAAAACAATTAATAAATCCAAGTCATTTTTATACAAAGTTATTAAGATATAAAACTGTATAAATCATTCCCTCATACAATCGTCATTCCCTCACTATTAAATATAATGAGGGAATGACGGTGAGGGAATGACGAATTCGAACAAAAGCTTCATAAAACACTGGAATATAATCTCCAATTGCTTAAGTTTCTTTGTATATGCATTTTACCCCCCAAAACGGATGAAAAAGAATTAAAACATAGTAAAAATATTAATTAATCTTTTATATAAGTACAGTGAGGGAATGACGGACGGAAATGTAATGTCTAAGTAATTTCAGCCAAATACTTTTTTGCACATACTCACCGCAGTGTTGAGATTAAACCGCCATATTGACACATTACAAGTGTTACTAGGTCTTAAAAATATAAGATCTCATTTATAAATCTCGTTCGATACGATTTTTCGTTTTTGTATTTGACGCAGTGCAATGAAAGTTTTCACATACAATTAACACTATGTATCGAATATTTTAGCAATATTAATTTAATAAGATTATTGTTGTATTTGAGATGAACAGCCTTTTTATGGTTGTACTCAGACTAAGGGACAAGATGAGGGAATGACTTTTAAGGTAATAAATTGACCACATTTTTTTTATTTTCTATACAATATCTAATTTTTTTTAACAATAGTACTATAGATAGCTTGCATTTAAATAAAATATATTACACCGATAATTAATGCATATGACTCAGCACTAATGACTCGGGACTGGAACTTCGGAATTTGGTGAGAATTACCCATATATGATCCGTTTTTGATTATTATTTAAGTAACTTATGTAGAATATTAAAAATAAATTCGCTTCTATACAAGCAAAAAAAATGTTTAATCATTTTGCACTATCACCCTTCAGAAATTTGAAAAATATATACTTTTTATAAAGTTAATCTGTGCTATTCTGAAAATAGCAGTATTGGGATGTCAGATCTTTATCCCAATCTTATCCCAATCTATGTATAACATTATATTGACACTAATTTCGATGTTTTAAGTTTGGCATGTTTGAAATAATTAATGAATTCAATCAATCAGAAAGCCCTAAAACGCAAACAAATGTTGATGTATTCACAATTACGAATAATGATCTTTCTAATTGATTGAATTCATTAATTTCAAACCTGTCAAAAAGATCAACAGCAAGACGAAGAATTAGAAAAATTCCAGCGCACGCCATCCGGCCTACATTTGAAAAAAGTGAAACACTTTATGTTGATCGGTTCAGTGATTGCTGTGATATTTTGGTCACCGATTTTTAAAACATGGTTTGTAAATTATTAAGAATATTATATTATGTAAAAGGAGTTTGAAAATTATGCAATGAATAAATCGCTAAATTTTTCAACGTATATAAAATCATCGATTCCATGTCCATAATACAAGTCCTCCACCTTGCTTAGAATTCCCATATCATCGACCACTCTTCACAAACATAGTGGAAACAAATTTAACATTTCTATTTATTTATACCGTTTATCGGTGTCCGCGACACTGCACTGCCATGAATATGAATATGTGGATTTGTAAAAACCCTTTTCCGGGCCGTTCAAGTGGTCCTCATGCGTAACAATGGATTATTGTGGAATATAAAGTTTAGATAAAATCAATGGAATAAAATTATAGTGCGATTTTTGAGGTTTTGAGGCAAACCAAACACAAGAGATAATGAAAGGAAGATATATATAGGCCAAATCAAATAAATTGCAGGGAAGTTTCCCGGTTTAGTATGTAATAAAGAGATTGTGAAAATATAATAACATCTCCACTGCTGGATGTAGGCCTCTTTCATTTTCTTCCACTCATCTCTGTTTCTCCCCCTTCGCATCTAGGTTCTTCCTGCTGCTGGACTGTGTCATCAGACCACCTTTTGAGGAGGTTTTCCGACGCTTCTATTTTTCGTCCAGGGCCTCCACTGTAGGATTCTACGTACCCATCTAGTATCCTCCTGTCGAGCCATATGTCCAACCCACTACCATTTTAGTGTCGCAATACTATCCATAATATCGGCAACTTTTGTTCGGCGTCTTATTTCTTCGTTTCTGATTTTATCTCGAAGGCTTACACCGAGCGTCTGCCTTTCCATGGCCAGCTATGTAAATTTTAATTTTTGTATGCTTTTTTCTGTTAGTGTTGCTGTTTCTAGTCCATATGTCAACATCGGTAGGATACATGTATCGAACATTTTTCTTTTCGGGCATATTGGGATTTCTTTATTTTCAAACAAGTGTTTCAATTTACCAAATGCTGCCCAGCCCAGACCTATTCTTCTTGGTAGTTCTGCTGTTTGGTTTTCTTTTCACAGGTTTATCTCGTGACCAAGGTATACATATTCGTCAACTGTTTCTATTTTTCAATTGTGGATTGTGAATTTGTGTTTGGATGTGGTTAAAAATTTTGTTTTTTAGTGTGTTCATTTCCAAACCTGTTGCTTTCGATGCTATATATAATAACATAGCAATATTAAATTTCTATATTAAGAAATCTTTCTCAACAAGTAGATTATGATTGTATTCAAATAGATAATTTTACTGCAGTCCGTAGATTCAAAATTTTGAATATTTAATTAATAGAGTTGTCAAGGTGACAATAATATAGAATAGGAAGATTGTAAAATTAACAAAATATGAAATAACATTTAATGGTTTACTTATGCTCATAGAACGGCCCTGGGTCTGCGGTGGTCCCACCCCCTATTCCGGGTGTCTGGGCTGGGGGCAACCCGCGCTGGTCCCTGTTTGGGATCTCCACTCCAACACCTTCTTCCCGAAACGACCGTCCACTTTCCAGCTCGCACGCTCTTCGTACTGGAAGAGCATGTCCGCAACTTGATCCTGTGGCGAATCATCCCAAAATATGTAATGAGTAAATATCTCCTTCAACGGTCTCGCGGGGCTCCGAACTCCGGGCCGCATTTCAAGCATTCCAATAATCGTTGATAGTTGTTCAGCTGTTAATCCTGGGCAGGCACTTCAACAGTCGTCGCTGTTTAATTGTCCTTCTGTTCTACCTCACTCTATTGTTCATCTATGTTAATTACTACCTACTATTTCATTATGTGGTTCATCAAAATCTAGAGGATGCATTCGGTACTATCGCTTCATCATCTTCATGGCTGGAAGAAGGATATGTTATTAGCTCGATCGACACTGTTTAATTTGACCAAAGGGACCGTTGATAGACGTTGATGTGATCAAAGGTTCTCAGGTTTTTCTCCAGTGTGCTTAAGTGCATGTCGTTTTAAGTCTGGTTTCTGATTACACGAATATTCGCACTGCGAACAAGAAAATGGTTTTTCTCCAGTGTGTTTAAGTACATGTAGTTTTAATGTTGAATTCTGATTAATGGAATAATCACACTGTTAAAAAAAGAACGGTTTTTCGCCAGTGTGCGTATAAACATGTTTTTGTAAATCCGATTTATATTCACACAAATAATTGCATTGCGAACATAAAAATAGTTTCTTCTCATTATGTGAGAGCTCGTGATTTCTGAATGAAGCTTTCTGCTCGCTCGTATAAAAGCACTGGGAACATGAAAATGTCTTCTTAAGCGTGCATCTCCTTGAAGATTTTTTGCGTTGGAAAAGGTCTCCAATTCTGTTTGCTCTTTATGGGTAGGCGCAGATTTAATTCGATTTTCCAAAAAAGAACCTTGTATACTCCAGATATCTGCAATTTAAATATTATTTGTTAAGGTTTTATTTTATTTTTTAGGATACGGCTTGAATCCAGGATGTTTTAAGGGTTAGTTTCATGCTTGTATGTGGAAGTACTTATTTAAAATGACTTAAGTCAAGAGAATATAATGGCTTTAGATTTTAACCATAAATGGGAATAAATACGTAATAAGTAAAAGATTTGTTCAATTTAAAAAAAAAACGAAAAAGCAACTGAAAAGAAAGGAAGATGTGAAAATGTCTGGAGCGAGGTGAAAAAATACCGATATGGCGCGGAAAGCACTAACATGGAAGCTATGAAGTCAAAGAACGGAGAAATGTTAATGAGTGAGGACGAAATAAGATGCATGAAATATTTTCAGGAAACAGATGAGAGCGAAGTAAACAGACACGTATGAAGGACGAAAACGAAGTGAGTGATAGAAGTATGGAAGAAATAAAATGCGCAATAAGCAAATGAAGAATGGTGAGGCTGTGGGGTATGACAACGATGCTGCCGAGTATAGCAAGGCTGGTTGCCCAGTAGCCATTATTATGCCTCTCAATAAAGGTAGTTTGGCAAGCTATATTAAAAGGGTTAAGGTCGGAGATGAAAGAGAATGGGGCATGCAAGAACCATAGTGATTGGAGAAGATGCATAGATCAGATCTTCTCTCTGCGAGTATTGTTGAAAAAGTAAAAAAAATCAAATACGTTTCTCGACCTTTGTAGGTCTGCACAAGGCGTATGACACAGTAATGAGAGGAAGGTGGTGGAAGGGGTTCTCTGGTCACAAGCTGGAAATCAATCTTGTAAACGCGATTGCATCCCTTTACTATAAAAGCACTGCATGTGTAAGAATCAATGGAACATTTACACCATGGTTCGATATTACAAAATGTGTCAGTTGCGAAATGTCTCCATGTCTGCGCAACTTGTGTATGGATAATTGTGTGAATGATCAGGGATGAATGAATATGGGAGCCAAAATAGGTGATTTTTGTATGCATTTTACTGTTTGCTGATAGTGAAACATCGATGGCAAATACCTAACAAAACTTACATAGTCCTGTAAGCAAGGTGTATGATGTATGAAAGGAAAGTGACCTAATATGAATGCCAATAATTCAAAACGCTTAGGGGGTTTAGCGGAGTTTAGGCGTATTGATCGGAAGATGCGGTTTTGGATTTTTTTAAATGATGAATAAATGTTTTTTCTAAAACGCGTATTTGCTCAGCGCGGTTCATGTTTTCATTATCTTCCTGATGACCTTGCAAGAGACGCAACGATCAAATCACGATCGTCAAATGGATGCCGACCATAGACACGAACGGGGAGTAGACGAATTATTTTAGCACTTAAAAATTGCCCTAAACGCAAGCAGTCCGAACTCACATCAGTTTATCGTGTCCATCACACATCAAAAAAAAATATATATATCGTTCACACGTCGTATTTGCTAACCGGTGGCCGCGGGTGGCAAGCCGCACGGCCGCGACAACCGCTGACGGGGCATTAAGTCGCTCACGCTCGCGCGTCTGTCGCGGGATCTGCGGTCGGCTAGGGGCATCTGGCCGAGGCTCCTGTCCCAAGCCACGCGTGCTGTCCCGCCGATCGTCGTCGCTGGATCCGCGTCGTCGGGAGGTATCTGGCCTCCCTCTGCAACCTCTCGCTGTGGAACTGGTCACCGCCGAGTCGCGGTGGCCGTGGCTCCTTGCAGCTACTCCCTCTGGAGCTTTTCGTGGCTTCAGTTAGGCGCGGGAAAAAAATGGTGGCTACCCAGACACGTCTAAATATGTGAATTTGCTTAAAACATGACATAAAAAGCCATGTCTAACGTCACTTGCGGAGATAAGTGTTTTGGCGGAATTTTAAAATCGTTTTTTTCTCAATCGTTTTTTATTTTAATTGACATATTAATTTTTTTTTCATAAATGTATTTTCTAAACCAAAGTTAAGATTTTTCCATTAAAAAAATTTGAACTTACCCTATTGAAAGCAATGATATAATAAACTGTAGATAAGTTACAAGCGTGAAATCGTGGCAAGTCAATAATAACTTCTAGTACTTGTATTCGTTATCGAACGGACCTTCTTGGTACGCGATGGTACGCCGAAAAAAGAGTCCACGGGAAAAAGGAACAGATACATTATTGTACAGGTACATTATTGTAAGAATGAGTATATTATTTTAGCCAACGTGACTTCAAATTACCAGATTTTTCTGCATTTGCTACATTTGAAATCAGGATAGTATGGGAATAACGTATCTATTTATAATACGTCAATGATTGAAAGCATGATTTTGTGTGTGGAATGCTGTGAAAATGAAGTTTAAATTTCATCGCGTTTGGTCAATTTTGTGAGAAACACATAACGCTAATTTTCTGACTTGGACCAGCAAATTTCTTACTAGGACCGCAAAAAAATTTTTTTATTGCATTTCCAGCACTGGACCGTGCTGGATGCACTCTGTGAAAATAAAATGTTGTTGATAGTATTAGGCGTAGTTTTATATTTTCCAAAGTAGGGGAGAGGGTGGATGGTTTGAACACGGGGAGCCTTCGAACAGCCAAAATATTTTGGCCAACTGTTTTTTTTCTGATACATTTACGTATTTTTTCCCTAAGGCAACATTATTATCTACAGCTGTCACTTAAAAAGAGACACCATTTTTAATTCACATTGATTGTAGAGGTGATCGTCGGTGCGCGTGCATTTTGGTAAAATAAAAGGAAGGTATTTAAAGGACATTTCTAAAATACTCAGAAGTCCATCTGTTTCCGCCGTGAAATCATTTTGTTAACAAATATCTTACATAGGTATACAGGTAAGAAGTGTTATTGAAGACTCTTTTTCAAAACATATAAGTTTAATACTTTTAAATAATGACACCCTGGAGAGGCTTTGAACATAGTTGATGGGGAGCCTTTGAACACTGTTCAAAACCTTCTCAATATGTCAAAAACAATTTGATAAATTATATACTGTTATATATAGATCCTTGTCAACATTATGCCTAGAGTATACAATTAGAAAGGCACCAGGGATAAGATTTCGGAAACTAACATGCAAAAGACAACAGAAGACGTCTTGGAACGCAAAATGTCCCTACGAAATAATAACATAAAACATACTGAACGCAATAAAATAAAGCATACCGCATTATTTTAAAGGCTTAAAAACAAGTATTTACAGAAAGATTATTAACACAAATTAAATTTTCAATAATACTGAAAAAAAATGTAAGAAGTTCAAGAATGAATTATTATCTAACTTATGTTATAGCACGCAAACTTGCTTAAGAATATGCAATTAATAATGGGAAAGATGATCCAACTTTCATGGCAACACGATATATTGGCTGGAATAGAATCGATGAAAGGTTTTATGCTTCGTCATTTTAAATTAAATTTCCTAATTTTAATTTTTCTTCGTGCAGTATGCGATAAAATTACAATTTTCTATATTTACATATTTTTGTGATTTTTTTGTTTATTATTATTACCCCATTAGTGCTTGGAATACCTAGTAAATTGATTTGGAGAATGGGAAGAATTTTAAAAGACCTACCAGTCGATTAATTAATAAATTAAATCGTCTATGCCCCGCTCGTGTCTATGGTCGGCATGCATTTGACAGTCGCCATTTGCTAACAGCACCTCGCTATCTGAAGGTGAAACCATGAACCGCGCTGAGCAAGATGTTCCTGCCGTGAAGGCCGAGCCAGGGTCTGCAGCCGGGAGCGGCGATGAGGGAGCGGGCGGTGGAGCGCCCTACACGGAGATGGACATATGGCTCCCCGACATCAAGCAGGAGTGCTCGGAGTACTCCAGGAAGGCCGACCAACGCGCCGGTGAGGAGTTGCTTCATTGTTGATTATTTCTCAGTCATGTGAAGTACGCGCACCTGGTTGACCGTTAAAGTTGGATGTAAGGAAAACAGGACATATTTGTACTTTACGGTTTGGGTCCAGTTCTTCTCGAGGTCTTGTTTTGTGGTAACAGTAGTGTCCTGATTTCAAAAATGAAATATGGCAAATTTGGATAATACAAACAGCATCGATGGGATTTTTTTGTAACACGTAAAGTCAAGTGTTCTGATTTCAAAAATTATATTTAATGTGGCGCAAAAATTTATTTAAAAAGTTCAAAGTTTCATAATTTCGCTCACACAAATCGATACAAATCTGACAGTTGCATGTTTTCCCTATGACATGAATGAAGCCTTGCCGTAGGCAGCAGATAATTATTGATTGAATTGATGACTTTATCTATGGATTCACCTAGTGTGAAGTAATTACTAAAAGGCAAGAAAACATTATTCTACATTACACACACGGTTTTAATATACGGAAATATTTAATAAATACTTTATTGATAATTGATAGTAATTAAACCATTTCTTTTCTTTTATTGATTGACAATGATTTGTAAATCAATGATTGCTCCTCATTTGAAATATTGAAGCTAACCTAAAAAGAAATTTGTGATAAAATTAAACCAAACCTAACCTAACCTTATCAAACCTAACCTAACCTAACCCAAACTAACCAAATCTATCCTAACCAAACTTAACCTAACCTAAAGAAATCTAACCTAACCTAACCAAACCTAACCTAACCTAGCTTAACCTAAAATTAAGTTTTTAATAAAATTATACAACCAAATCTAACCTAACCTGAAACAGAGGGTTATACAATTTGGCGGCTAATCGTAGGAATTCATCGGCTCGATCCACGTACAACTCGTTACACCTTTTTATAAACATGTAACGAGCCAAATTCCCGGGGAGATGGTACTTATGACTTATTCTGTAGTTGACTGTATAAAGTATTTATTGAATATTTCGTGAAAAACTTGTTTAATATAATTACTTGATCAATCAAAACCGTATGTGTAATGCAGCATAATGTTTTCTTGCCTTTTAGTACTTACTTCACCACACAAGGTGAATCCATAGTTAAAGTCAACAATTCAATCAATATTTATCTGCTGTCTACGGCAAGGCGTCATCCATGTCATAGACAAAACATGCAACTGTCAGGTTTGTATCGATTTGTGTGAGCGAAATTATGAAACTTTTAACTGTGACTTTTCTTCTGTAACCGAGCCTAACAAGTATGACCTAGAAATACATTTTTTTCAATTCTAACAGAACCCGACTAACCTTAGATTACCTAAACTAACCTAAAAGTAGTTTTTAATTGATTTTTTCTTTTTCAACCTTCGGGTATCGAAAATAGGATCGGGGAGCGGAGCTGAATACAGACGATACCCTGATTAAGTATAATTCTATAATACTTTTAATTACATTTCTTATACAATGCGAACAAGATTCTACTAAATTTGTCATCATTTTATAAACAAGCGTAGTATTTTGACGTCTCATGACACAACCGTCCGACTGACAAAAGCCGTGCAATGTAGGGATGGGCGTTGAATGGACGGACTAGTTGAAATCAACCGTTGACGTTGCATCGACGCGTCGACCGTTTACGTTTATCGCATGGACTAGTTGAATTCGTAGACGGTGGACAGCGGACGCCGTGGTCGGTGGACGATTCGAGATTAACGCAATGCAAAGCAACGAGCGAGAGCAAGACAAAACGTCTCCGTTTATTTCTCTCGCTGTCGACTTGTAGATGCCATAGACGTCGTAGACGGCTCGACGGGTAATTTCATTTCAACTCTAAAGTACACTACCATAGAGTGCAGATCTGTGTACACGAACTATGACTAGAGATTTGAAATTTGAATACATGCGTAGCGCGAGATAGGCTTAATAAGCTATTATCCATTATTTTTTACTTGATTTTTTGTGATGTCACGTGCGACGATTCGGTGAATTCCCAATTTTACGCCGTATAAAATAAAACAATTCTGTTTAATTATTTTATTTTTTATTGAACTATTATTAATTAATAGGCCGGCTAGATATTTTTCTAAAATCAATATTTTATTCGATCGATCTCGACTTCTTATATATTTACCTGAAAAGGGATGCTAAAATTTAATTATTGTGTTATTTCCTTACTTTTCAACTTTAGCATATAAATGATAAACAAACTTGTAGGGAATAAAAATTTCTATACCTAACTATGGTCCTTATTCAGGAGTCCAACATTAATTATTGTATATGTAATATAATCTTGAATTTAGGTTTAATTAATTTTTATTATAAATTCCCTATTTTCAACTTTGTAGATAAAAAAATAAATCTATTATAATTTTGTTTACACCACTTTTTATTGGTTTTTTACATGTTTCGGGAACAATGTTCCTTTTCTCAAATTGAGCCTTAAAGTTGACAAATAATACAGATATATTTATTTATTAATAATGTCACCACAAAGTGAAAGTCTGACTTTGAAAGATGTATTCTTCAATAAATTTCTAGATAACATCTCAAATGTAAAGTATTTTTAAATTATGTATTTATTTATAAATTTATAGATAATAAATAAATGTAAAGGTTTTTATCATTTTATTTAACTTGTATTGAAACGAATGAATTTTTCGTAATCGATTTGAGTTAGTGTAGTGATAGTCCAACGTTTTACAAAAAATAATACTCATAATCAAGGCAGGAATATAGTCCTGCTAGGTTATTATTGTTTTCCAAATAACCCTGTACACATGTAATAATGTGTATCTAATATATTTTTTTATACACACATTGCTTTGTACTTTATATTTTTAATTTTTATACTCATATTTTAATGCTTATACCCGATACTTTCACTGCTTATATATGTAGTTTATATTTATATTTTACTGCTTACACCTGATATTGTTGTGTATACCTACTTCTTTCTTTATTATATATAGAAAGAAGTATATAAAACAATATGTAAAAGCCTATAAACAAATAAATAATAAAATATTTCTTTTTACATATAAGCACAAGTAGCGGTTTTACTTTCCCCGAAACTATATTCCTTCGAACTTCTGTAAATTTTAAAAATTAACGTAATAAAAATAACCAACGGTTGTGCCGTCGAGCAGCGTCGCGTCAAACCGTAGACAGTTGACTATCGTCCCGATGTTTAGATAAACGTCCGCGACGTCCGCGTAACGAAGTTGACGCGTCAACTAGTTGACGAATTCAACTAGTTGATCGTCTCGTCGATGGATGGACGTGGACGGTCTCGTTTCGTCGACGGTAAATACGTCGACGACCCATCCCTAGTGCAATGAAGTAAGTGTATCGTTCAGAATATTGACGATTGTCTATGGAAAAACATATTTTTTCTACTTTTGATTGTCTTTTTTATTTTATTTTTTAACATACAGACCGTGAACAGGTCATTGATGGCCCTAATAGATGGTCATTTAGTGACATTAGAGTACAAGTTTGAGTATTTTGTCAACATTTGAAATGATAATATATAATACACTTGCTACACTTTTTATGGTTAGTTAATAATTAACCCTGTAATCCTACTTGGGGTGCTGGAGCACCCCACAGCGTTTTCAATTTGTTATTTTGTCGTTTGTATTGTAGGTATAAATTTATACCTCCGCGTATTTTACTTTGCGGCCGAGTACCCTAGATTGGTCAGTACCTCGGCGACTGCCGAGTTTTGTAGTCGTATGTACATGTGTTGCGGGGTGCTCAGGCACCCCGGTGTAGGAAAATCGTAAGTATTTGTGTAATATAAATTAAATTATTGTACAAGTTTTTGAACTTTATTTACGTGATATTTACGAAGATTATCTAAATAACAGGGTTCAGGTAGTTAAATCGGGCGATCACTGCAGCAACCTCCACAAAACATCATATGGAGTACCGCAAGGAAGTGTTTTGGGACCCACGCTCTTCCTCATATATGTCAATGAAATGTGTAACTCCAATTTAGAAAACGGTAAAATAATTTCTTTCGCAGATGACACAGTGCTTCTTTTTCAAGATGATTCCTGGGAAGATGTTTTAAAAAAAGCACAAAGTGGATTGAATCGAATAACATCATGGCTTGACAAAAATCTACTAACAGTAAATGCTTCAAAGACAAAATACATGTGTTTCTCCATCAGTAAAAGAACAGTAATAAAGCAGCCCAAAAATCTACTGATTCACACATGTCAATCAAAAGATAAACCCTGTGATTGTACTAATCTGCAGACAACGGAAGATATACGATATCTAGGTGTGTACATAGACCAGCATCTAAACTGGAGAAAACATATTTTGAATCTTACAATCCGAATAAGAAAGCTTGTTTATTTTTTCAAAGAAATTAGAGATGTACTCGACGCACCGACAAGAAGAATAGTATACTATGCACTGTGTCACTCACTCATTAATTATGCAACTGTCAGTTGGGGTGGTGCAGCTTGTACTATATTAGATTCATTAAGCAAAGCCCAGAAAATGGTATTGAGAGTTCTTCATAAAAAGCCATTTCGTTTTCCTTCAGAAGAACTTTTCAGAGAATGTCACGTCCTGGACATCAATCAAACATATTTACTCAACACTTTAAAATATTTTTTCCGACATAAACAAGATCACCAACAAATAACTCACTCACACTCAACAAGGGCACAGGTGAAATGCAACTATCTTGTACCAAAATTCAAAAAAACATTTTCACAAAGATTTCACCTCTTCCAAGCACCAAAAACATTCAATACTCTTAACACTAAACTTAAAACATGTAGCCATAGTCTCGCGTATTTTTCTTCTAAAGTGAAACTCTGGCTGCATGAAAAGGGAAGGAAGCATGCCCAAAAGCTATTAAAAGCCAATTTCATATGTAAGGACCTAATATAATATTTATTATATTAGGTCCTTACATATGAAATTGGCGTTTAGTATGGGAGGAACATAAAGCCGATTTTTTTTTTATTATAATATATTTATTTAATGAAAGTATGTACCATTGCTATCTATGCACTTTTGCCATATCATAGGTAGTTCATCGATCCCTTTACTAAAAAAACCATTCGGACGGGAATCAATAAAATCTTTGAAGGTGGTTTGGACTGCCCCATCGGAGTAGAATTTTTTCCTTTGCAAGAAGTTATCCAAATTTCGAAAAAAAATGGTAATCTGTTAGGGCAAGGTCCGGAGAGTACGGTGGATGTCTTAGACATTCCAATCGAAGCTCCTCTAATTTGGTAGCCGTCTGTTGTGCAGTGTGTGGTCTAGCGTTATCATGAAGCAGCAGTGGCCTAGAGCGATTAACCAGCCTCGGTTGTTTAGCAGCTAGCTTTTCCATCATGGTTTTGCAGTTGCTGACAATAGACATCTGCCGTAATCGTCTGGCCAGATTTAAGAAAGCTGTAGTGAACGACACCAGCACTAGTCCACCAAACGCTCACAAGTAACTTTTTTGGAGTCAAGTTTCGCTTGGGGCATGGTTTGGCTGGTTCGGCAGGGTTCAGCCATTGCGATGAGCGCTTCCGATTATCGTACAGGATCCACTTTTCATCACAGGTAATGATTCGATTTAAAATCCCTTCATTATTGTGCCGGTTGAGTAATGCAACGCAGCAGTCAACGCGCGTTTGTTGATTTGCTTCACTCAATTCGTGAGGTACCCACCTTTCAAGCTTTTTCACATTACCAATTTGCTTCAAGTGGATTAAAACAGTTTTATCACTAACACCGCAGCCTGCAGCTAACTCGGATGTGGTTTGCGATGGATCCGCTTCCACAATAGCCTTCAATTCTTCATTATCAACTTTGGTCTCCGGCCGTCCACGGGGCTTGTTCTGCAGGTAGAAATTTCCAGAACG
The DNA here is from genome assembly GCA_016648135.1 of Agrypnia vestita. Lineage (NCBI taxonomy): Eukaryota > Metazoa > Arthropoda > Insecta > Trichoptera > Phryganeidae > Agrypnia > Agrypnia vestita. The sequence continues at coordinate 37,040 of JADDOH010023031.1, read as the reverse complement.
AAAACGTTGGAACTAAAAACGCACTGTGTTTTCTTTTGCGGCACCGTCGCCATACACATCATTAATCCTTCGAGCCGTTTCTGCAGCACTGGTGCCACGGTGGAACTCGTACTCGTAAATAACGCGATATTTCAAGTTTTTCATTTTGTAAACTGAGTGACGCAAAGAAAAAAACAATTGAGAAAAAAACAAATGAATTATAATTTTCAAAACACAAATACATGAGTAAATAGCTGTATAAATTTGTATTTGGAATTCCTAACCAAAGAGAAGATATTTGAGATCAAATTTGCCTGTACGGCAAAACGCCAATTTCATATGTAAGGACCTAATATTATTATTACTAATTATTGCAATAACCTTAAATTAAAATTTAAGAGATAATTTTCAGTTTTAGTTATATGTACTTCTTTTAGTCATCCTTCTTCATGTAATGGGCGACTAAGTTCCAACGAATAATATCCATGGATAACTGGTTCACCAGCATTCTTTTAGCGATGAATTTTTTTGCAAAAGACTTGACGATGGTAGGTACAACACGTAAAAATAAAAGTGAAATACCGGTCTTATTTTTAAAGCTACGAGACCGAGAAAAAAACTGTGCTATGTTTGCGTATGATGGGTCTAACTCTCTTATCCTATTGTCTGCTAAAATCAACCAAGAAGAAGGTCATCATTATGTTGTCAATTCTTCGTGATTCTCCTGACAAAAATAATGAAGTAGAGCTCCAGGAAATAATTAATTATTATAATAAAACCAAAAGTGGCGTCGACGTTTTCGATGCAATGGCTAAAAAATACTCCGTCCAAAGAAAATCGCGATGGTGGCTGATGTGCATTTTTATGGACTTTTGAATAGTATTGGCATTAACTCTTGGATTCTCTACAAATGTTCAAAGGCAACAAATAAATCAGAAATAAATTTCAGAAGAACTTTTAAAAAAAATTGGGACACCAACTTGTGAATCATTATTTTGAAGAACGCCTGCAAAAGCCAAGTTTGAGGAGGGATATAAGATAAATTATTTGTGGTAACCTTAAAAAACCTATGCCAAATAAAAGCTTGATTCCTCAGCATCACACCCAGAGGCGTTGTGGATTTTGTCCCAGGAGTAAGGACCGGAAGAGCAAAACTTTGTGTACGAAGTGCAAAACTCCGATTTGTTTGGAACATCAAATAAATATATGCCAAAAGTGCTACAACTAATTAAGAACAAGTAGATTTATTTTGATATTTGATCTTAAGTTTACAGTCCTACGTCTAATAAAGAAATATACTTTTAAAATTGTTTCATTAAAAAAATAACAACTCCCAAAGTCTGGGGTGCTCAGGCACCCCTTGTAGGAAAATCGGTTGGGCAAAACAGTGTAGGATTCTAGGGTTAATAATTAATAATATCGCAGATCAATAATTAGTTTAATATTTTTTTTACATACAATTATTTTTCATGAATGTACATCGCAAATCAATAAAAAAAAATTAAAAAATAAATCAATAAGTTTTTACATAGTAGGTACACAATTAAAGATAAAAATAAATAAATTAATAATAAAAAGTGTCTTAAAGATAAATAGATTGTAAACAGTATTGAGTATAATATGAAGACTAGTTAGGCAGGTTCCACGTAGTTGCACGAGTTCCAAGGTCAACATTGTGTTTCTATGACAACCTTGTATTACACGCTTGAGGGACCGTCAACCAAGTTTATCAATATATCGCTTTTGAACCGAGCTTGCGTCATGAAGAATATATCAAGTTTGCAGTCTCTGGAAGATATCTCGTTAAATTGGTCGATCATTCTAGGTAGAGGAGAGAAATAGCCTAGATTGGTGTTGTAAAATTTAGTGTATAAAAGGCTTGGAGATCAGATTTGAAGTTTTAAGATGTCGTTGACGTATAATGTAAATAGGAGTGGGCCCAGAACTATCCCTTGGGGTATTTGAAAGTCGCTGGTAAAGCGACGTTATAGCTTCGGATCCAGTTTCAAATTTTCTATTCCTATATAAAACTATGATTGATTCTTATACACAATATATCCACCGCATAGGGATGCAATTGCTAATACACGTTTACTGTTCACCCCGTTACCAAAGTGTACCTTCCACGACCGTATTCTTATAACTCTATCGTAAGCCTTTTGTAGATCTACAAAGGCACATTTTTTTTTTCAATTTTCGCTAAAAACATTTCCTGTCAACACTCTAGTGAGAAGATCTGATGCATGCATTTACTTTCACCCACAGAAGCGCCTTGCACGTCCCATACTTCTTTTTTGGTCAACGAACTTCTTTTATCTTGGATTTCGTCCTCACTTATTCAAATTTCTCCGTTCATCGACTTTATAGCATTCATTTTACTGCTTTCCACGCCATTTCTGGGTTTTCCATCTGACATCAAAAAAATACTGTCCTTGAAATTCTTTGAACATTTCTACACCTTATTCTCTTTCCTGTCGCTCCTTCCATTCCTTCACACCAAATTTGACTCTTCTGTTATGAGCATTGTTCAAATTTTCGCTCTCGTATATTCTACTCTCTTTCACTGTTAAAAGTTTTAGCCATTCCTTTTTCTTTGCTTTATCAAAGCGTCTTATCATATTTAAGTATTGAAATCAGAACACTCAACAATTTTAAAATTGTTTATTGCAGATAACTTCAGAATACATGAATCTTTTTCGGAAAGTCCAACTGTGTCATCGCCTGCCCATGAAAAGCTGCTTGCTTTAGAGACCATTTCAAAAACTAAAAAATCTTCAAGAAAGTGCACACATACTACCGCTGGAAAAAATAAAATATTTTCATGTTCGCAGTGCGATTATTCTTGCAATCGGAAATCAGCTTCTAAACAACATGCGCTTCAACACACTGGAGAGAAATTATTTTCATGTTCGCAGTGCGATTATTCCTGCAAATGGAAATCCAATTTAAAACAACATGCGCTTAAGCACACTGGAAAGAATTTATTTTCATGTTCGCAGTGCGATTATTCCTGCAAATTGAAAGCCACTTTAAAACAACATGCGCTTAAGCACACTGGAGAGAAATTATTTTCATGTTTGCAGTGCGATTATTCCTGCAAAAGGAAAGCCACTTTAAAACAACATGCGCTTAAGCACACTGGAGAGAAATTATTTTCATGTTTGCAGTGCGATTATTCCTGCAACCAGAAATCACAATTAATACTACATGCGCTTAAGCACACTGGAAATAAATTATTCTCATTTTCGCAGTGTGATTATTCCTGCAATACGAAATCACAATTAAAACAACATGTGCTTATGCACACTGGAGAGAAATTATTATCATGTTCGCAGTGCGATTATTCCAGCAAATGGAAATCCAATTTAAAAATACATGCGCTTAAGCACACTGGAAAGAAATTATTCTCATGTTCGCAGTGTGATTATTCCTGCAATAATAAATCACAATTAAAACAACATGTGCTTAAGCACACTGGAGAGAAATTATTATCATGTTCGCAGTGCGATTATTCCTGCAACCAGAAATCACAATTAATACTACATGCGCTTAAGCACACTGGAAAGAAATTATTCTCATGTTCGCAGTGTGATTATTCCTGCAATACGAAATTACAATTAAAACAACATGCGCTTAAGCACACTAGAGAGAAATTATTTTCATGTTTGCAGTGCGATTATTCCTGCAACCAGAAATCACAATTAATACTACATGCGCTTAAGCACACTGGAAATAAATTATTCTCATTTTCGCAGTGTGATTATTCCTGCAATACGAAATCACAATTAAAACAACATGTGCTTATGCACACTGGAGAGAAATTATTATCATGTTCGCAGTGCGATTATTCCAGCAAATGGAAATCCAATTTAAAAATACATGCGCTTAAGCACACTGGAAAGAAATTATTCTCATGTTCGCAGTGTGATTATTCCTGCAATAATAAATCACAATTAAAACAACATGTGCTTAAAGCACACTGGAGAGAAATTATTATCATGTTCGCAGTGCGATTATTCCTGCAACCAGAAATCACAATTAATACTACATGCGCTTAAGCACACTGGAAAGAAATTATTCTCATGTTCGCAGTGTGATTATTCCTGCAATACGAAATTACAATTAAAACAACATGCGCTTAAGCACACTAGAGAGAAATTATTTTCATGTTTGCAGTGCGATTATTCCTGCAACCAGAAATCACAATTAATACTACATGCGCTTAAGCACACTGGAAAGAAATTATTCTCATGTTCGCAGTGTGATTATTCCTGCAATACGAAATCACAATTAAAACAACATGTGCTTAAGCACACTGGAGAGAAATTATTATCATGTTCGCAGTCGATTATTCCTGCAAATGGAAATCCAATTTAAAAATACATGCGCTTAAGCACGCTGGAAAGAAATTATTCTCATGTTAGCACTGTGATTATTCCTGCAATAAGAAATCACAATTAAAACAACATGTGCTTAAGCACACTGGAGAGAAATTATTATTATGTTCGCAGTGCGATTATTCCTGCAAATGGCAATCCAATTTAAAAAAACATGCGCTTAAGCACACTGGAAAGAAATTATTCTAATGTTCGCAGCGTGATTATTCCTGCAATACGAAATTACAATTAAAACAACATGTTCCTAAGCACACTGGAGAGAAATTCTATTTATAAGTTAAAGTATTCGAACATTCAGAATTCAAGCTTGAAAATTCGTGTGCTTTTCGCAAAACTTTTGTCTTGTGTACAAGGTAACAGAAATATGTTTACTATTGGTGCATTCATTAAATATATTTCTATATCTATGCGCTTTTAAACTTTTGAGACAAACTTTTTACTCGATCACAATGCACTCATACATGAACTTAAAATTTTCGGTTTAGAGACAACACGCACGGTCCCTCTAAAATAATGTGTATGCGATATCATCCCGCACACACCTACAGCTACCAATCTAGGTCACGTATGCGCCGGAGAGGATGGAAAGGCGCTGACCCCAGGCATCGCACCACACCTGTGACTGACAGGTCAGCGAAAATAACACGCAGAGGAAGGACACACACACAAGACGTTGGTTGGCCCACATTAGCAAGAACGGCTCTATTCTGCTGACTATGAAGAGTGAGGTCAACGCCAGGCCGTAGACATCAACAGCCGTTGTCTCAAGAGGATATATAAACCGTGACGCCCCTGGACAACATAGCTTCAATCTGCTACTACCCTTGAGATCTGCGGAAGGCTCTGTCCATCGTGTTAATATTTATATTATTTTTTTCCATTGTATTTTTTTTGTAGCATAATGACATTGTTATTCGTGTGTCATTCTGTATAAAATTGTAATTGCTTTAAACAATAAACGCTGTAAAACATCAAGCGACTTTCAACAGATGTCTCTGAGAAGGAGTAGTGACCCAATATCAACAACCAGAAAGTGTTTTTAGGTTTATTGCAATTAATTATTCATACAAATATTTACCACAATATATGGATAACCCTCATCTGCTCACTCATAATGAACCGGTTTACGTGCATAGTGCAATCATAAATACAAGCCTCATGCACGCTGAGGAGAAACTGCTCCCACACCCACCGTGACCTCATATACAGTAGGGTGGTTCTTATTATTAGACTTTCAAAAAATCGCCCTCCCATTCTTAATTTTTTTTAATTAACGCTTTAATGCCTGATTCTTTATCGAAAATCATGCTGCATATTATTCCACTTTCGAAAAAAAACGCCGAAATATGCATTTGCAGTGAATGTCCAGCCATAAGATAATAGTCGCACTCGTCTATTAGCCAACTCGATGAAATTTGCTGTGATAAAAAATAATATTTTTTTTGTCTGTCCCCGTAACTCCGTGAAACGTCCGTAATTTTGTTCGAATTCACGGCTAAAAAAAACTAAATTACGTGAACGGAGATGGGGCTTAAGCCCCGGGCCAGCAAACCCGAGGGGGGCAACGATAGCAACATTGCTATCGCCGAGCTTGCATTACCCGTCAAAAATACAGTACATATAGGACTCATTATTGACGGGTTACAGCTAGCATCTTTCATGTATTGTATATCGCGCCGGTCTAGTGTATATCAGAGACCTCTGCGCTTGAAGACGATGACTTTCTTTCTCCAATGCTCCATTTACTATATTCACTAATGACACTTGTTTGATTCTTGCAGCGGTCTTTCACTGAGCCCATTCGATATCCCCGTATTAAAAGGCACCTAACGTGGGGCGCCATATTGATACGGATCAATATTGGGGTGGAGAAATAAACGCACATTAGTCACAGAATAATAATTACACATTTATTTTACAAGTCAATTTATATTAGAACAATAACAAAGGCTCTAAGGTTCGGTTTATTATAAAGTAACAGTCTCACATTCACCATTAATATAATCTCCAGTCCAATAAGTCTATAAATCACTAAGGGATGCGCAGCACTCGACAAACAACGGGGACACTACTTGTATGGAAACCTAAATACGAATGCACTCTTCTGCGCTCAGGCGGTACTTGGTACGTGATCCGCGTCAAGGGAAGAGTTTATCTGGCAGGAGCGGAGGTCTGCAGTCGGATGGCTTACTGCCTGGGCCGGGCTCCCACGACGGCCACCAGGGGGAAATGTTGACCGCCTGTAGGATACAGCCGGTCCATGTCCAAAGGCAGCAGAACACGTGAGTCGACTTTCTTCAGCAGGAGAGCCCTCTGGCTGCTGGAGAGTGTTGACGCGTAGAAACCTTGAGCGGTACTGCATACGGCAAGCGGGACCGTCGTTCCTTTTATACCCTTCCGTGATGCGTTACGGTATTGTTCTTGGGCCGGCCGGCAGGGCAAGTATTGTTAACCGTATCACACGAATAAATACATGAAAACAGATTTGCTACTTGTGTGTAAACACGTGCTTTATTAAGCTTGATTTCTGATTGCACGAATATTTTCAGTGTGAACATGAAAACAGTTTTTCTCCAGTGTGCGTTAGAGCATGTTTCTTTAAATTGGATTTATCGTTGCACGAATAATTGCACCGTACACATGAAAACAATTTCACTCCAGTATGCTTAAGCACATGTCGTGTTAAATTTGATTTACTATAGCAAGAGTAATTGCACTGTAAACATGAAAATGGTTTTGCACCCGTGAGCGTATAGGTATGTTTTTCTAAGTCTTGATTTATAATTGCACGAATAATTGCACTGTAAACATGAAAATAGTTTTTCCCCAGTGTGCTTAAGTACATGTCGTTTTAAGTATGATTTCTGATTACACGAATATTCGCACTGCGAACAAGAAAATGGTTTTTCTCCAGTGTGTTTGAGTACATGTAGTTTTAATTTTAATTTCTGATTAGTGGAACAATCAGACTGTGAACAAGAAAACGGTTTTTCACCAGTGTGCGTATAAACATATTTTTGTAAATCCGATTTATATTTACACAAATAATTGCAGTGCGAACATGAAAAAAGTTTCTTCTTATTATGTGAGAGCACGTGAATTCTGAGTGAAGCTTTCTGCTCACTCGTATAAAAGCACTGGGAACATGAAAATATCTTCTTAAGCGTGCATCTCCTTGAAGATCTTTTTGCGTTGGAAAAGATCTCCAATTCTGTTTGCTCTTTATGGGTAGGCGCAGATTTAATTCGAAGTTTCCAAAAAAGAACCTTGTATACTCCATATATCTGCAATTAAAATATTATTTGTTAAGGTTTTATTTTATTTTTTAGGATACGGCTTGTAACGGACAGGATGAATGATAGCCCTGAAAAGGGCCTCCTCAAAGAAGATGACATTGCCGAGTTCCATGGTTCGCTGCGGGCTCCGATCAAGGCGGACCTGTGTCTTATTCACGGGCGACCGGGCAGGACGCCGGTGCGTCATCACCACCCTGAGGACCGTAAAGACGGGTCCTATGCTTTGATAAATTTGTGAACAAATTTATGTATGAAAATTTATAAAAATAAAATAGTTGTGACATGTTTTTAAATTATTACATATTATTGTAAGAACCTAAATATTGACATATATGTATGTACTTTGTCACATGTTTATTTTTAATAAACGAGAAAATCGCTGTTGCGATAGACCGGGGTGGTGAGTGTAGCCAACTGTATGGCATAAAGACAGATATAAGAAATATTATTGAATATTTCCGAGTGACGGCCAACTGTATGGCGGAAAGACAGATACAGGAAATATTATTTCCTAACGCTAACTGTATGGCCTGACAGACAGAATTATGAAATATTGTTTAATATTTCAACATATGTATCCGAGGACAGAGAGTTGGTATGCGAAGGAAAATCGGGCTGCAGACCGATTGTTTCCGATAAATCGCGAAGCCCTGTCTTGTCAGATCTCGGAGAAATCTACATATAACTAACAGTGTTTATAGGCCTAGCGACGGGGCTTATCACTGATAAGATCCCGGGCGCGACAGCCACCGAAAAACGGTATTTGTGCCAACAAATACGAGAATTTTCGACCGAAAATTGATTTTCTTATATTTACGAAAAACGAGGGTTTTTTCAATAAAATTGGTATCAAACCATGATATTTTTGCCTAACAAAGTTATTTAGACTAAAATCTGAAATAAAATCATGTAAATAAAAAAGTAAAATTTTTCACATTTTTTACGTAAATGATCAGCAATGATCCGATGACAGTAAGGGTCATTTTTCAGTCAAAACTTCAAAACTGTTCTACGGGCGCTACAACAGTCGGATCAACTTAAAACATTTTTTGTTGAATTCCTTGTGTAAGAATCTATCAATTTTACATGTTTTTACATACCTACCTTGTCAGGGGCGCACCTGAAAAATAAATGAAAATTAATTTTTTGCAACCCACTTCGAAATATTTATAAGTGACTGAAATTTTATTCTACATAACTAAAACTGATATCAAAAGTTACACCCATGTGGGCTCTATGTAAACTGCACTAGCAAACATGTATAAACCACAGTGAACAATTTTGATAAATTTAATTGTGAAATTTTCCTGAGCAAATACCACTGCGATCGGTATATATTTTTTAATAAAAAATTAACTTCGGTCTTGCGGGTCCAGGCAATTATACGTCATGCTATAAGCAAGACATAGCACCATGTAAATGACGTAATAAAAACCCCGGTGGGGTGGCGTAAAAATTCTAAATAATTTTTGAATTCTGTAAATAAAACTTTCCGAGCTATTTTTTAGACAATTTCGCGTGCGCGAACGCGGGATAAAAACTCTCTGTGATTGGCTCCCGGAAATAAGCCGGGAGGTATTAACTTTGTGTATAAATTAAACTTCCGTCGGCGTACAGATTCATTCCGTTCTGTGCTTTATACGCCGTCTGGACCACTTCACCTGACTTTTATTCAACACCTCTGACCTCTGCTCTACCTACTGGACTGCAACCGGATAATTCACTTTTGTGAATTTTTAGAATAACTACTGTCAGCGGGTTTAGGATTACCGCTGTACAGTTTTTGGTCTGTTCTGCGAGTCAAGTACGGGAGACCTGCGCATCATATCTTCGCGTATCCTGTACGGAACACGGCTTGAATCCAGGATTTTTTATGGGTTAGTAAGTACTTATTTAAAATTACTTAAGTCAAGAGAATATAATGGCTTTAGATTTAAACCATAAATGGGAATAAATACGTAATAAGTAAAATGTTTTTCAATTAAAAAAAAAACGAAAAAGCAACTGAAAAGATAGAATGTGAAAATGTATGTTTTTGGAGTGAGGTGAAAAAATACCGATATGGCGCGGAAAGCACTAACATGGAAGCTATGAAATCAGTGAACGGAGATATGTTAATGAGTGAGGACGAAATAAGATGGATGAAATATTTTCAGGATGAGAGCGAAGTAAACAGCTGAAGTACTCTTTGAGACACGTTTAAAGGACGAATACGAAGTGAGTGAAAGAAGTATGGAAGAAATAAAATGCGCAATAAGCAAATGAAGAATGGTGAGGCTGTGGGGTATGACAACATTGCTGCCGAGTACAGCAAGGCTGGTGGCCAGTAGCCATTATTATGCCTCTCAATAAAGGTAGTTTGCAGATGCATAGATTTTTTTTTTATATTATTATTCTTTTTTATATATTGTTATGTTATGTTTATTATGTTATGTATGATGCGAAAAAAGATTATTTCCTTGCGACGGGGGCTGTGAATGGTTGTGTTTGCGGCCGTGCCCCCTCGCAAAGGTTTATACCACCCGAGCGAGGGAGCATGGTCCTGCATTGTAGTTGAAAAAAAATGTCAACCTGGAGACGATTGAGTAGGACCGATATGGAAGCTTTTGCTCTTAGAACGGTCCTGGGTAAGCGGTGGGTACCATTCACAGTTTCACAGATGCATAGATCAGATCTTCTCTCTGCGAGTATTGTTGGAAAAGTAAAAAAAATCAAATACGTTTCTCGACCTTTATAGGTCTGCACAAGGCGTATGACAGAGTTATGAGAGGGAGGTGTTGGAAGGTGTTCTCTGGTTAGAAGCTGGAAAGCAATCTTGTAAACGCGATTGCATCCCATTACTATAAAAGCACTGCATGTGTAAGAATTAATGGAACATTTACACCATGGTTTGATATTACAAAATGTGTCAGTTGCGAAATGTCTCCATGTCTGCACAACTTGTATATGGATAATTGTGTGAATGATCAGGGATGAATGAATATGGGAGCTAAAATAGGAGATTTACTGTTCGCTGGTAGTGAAACATCGATGGCAAATACCTGACAAAACTTACATAGTACCTACTAAGGTAAGGTGTATGATGTATGAAAGGAAAGTGACCTGATATGAATGACAACAATTCAAAACGCTTAGGGGGTTTAGCGGAGTGTAGGCGTATTGATCTGAAGATGCGGTTTTGGATTTTTTTAAATGATGAATAAATGTTTTTTCTAAAACGCTTCAGTACAATGTAGTACTACATTGTAGTACTTAGTACAGAGCGGACCCATCGCTAGTTGCGTCACTTGCAAGGTCATCAGGAAGATAATGAAAACATGAACCGCGCTGAGCAAGATGTTCCTGCCGTGAAGGCCGAGCCAGCCGAGAGCGGCGATGAAGGAGCTGACGGTGGAGCGCCCTACACAGAGATAGACATATGGCTCCCCGACATCAAGCAGGAGTGCTCGGAGTACTCCAGGAAGGCCGACCAGCGCGCTGGTGATGAGTTGCTTCATTGTTCATTAATTCTGTGGTGTGAAGTGCGCGCACCTGGTGTGTCCGTTTAAGATGGATGAAAAGAAATTTGAATATATTTGTGCTGTACTGCTTGGATCCTGTTCTTTCAAAGGCTTTTTTATGGTAATAGTTGAGTGGCCCGATTTCAACCGTGAATATAATCGAGTAGTTTTATGTATTAAAAAAGTATTTATACTAAAGTCCCGTAGTACATTTTGAAATTTGGATAATCACTGTATTAACCGTGGCGGAACGCCACTACATTTATTTCTATACAATATGAATTTATCAAACGCACTGCGCGGACGATCGGTCGATCCATTTGCTTGGCCGATTTGACGCGACGGAAGATCCGCACGGTGTGGCGCCGGCCTTAGATCATCAATATATGATCTATAGATAAGACATAATACTTGGACGACAAAGAAATGTTATGTTTTTACACACGTTTTTAATCGCACATTTACTTCATTTGTAGTCCTACGCACTCTACGCAGTACAGAGCGGACCCATCTGGTCGCGTTCATATTTGTACGTGCGACGGCTGGCGCTCGCGCTCCTTTGCAGTCTTTGCACACACTACACATAGTACACATTACACATGTGCGAGCTCGCACGAAACGCACATCGCACAAAACGCACATCGCACAAAACGCACAATGTAGTATGAATTGAATAGCACATTTTGAATTTTTAGCACAGTGAGTATTTGTATGTGCGGTGGCGCTCCTCACCGCACATACAAATATAAACGCGACCATTAAATTTAAGTGAATGGGTCAATGGGTACATTCAGTACATTGTATTAGCCTATTACAAAGGTTCAACAAAGGTACCTTTTTGTACTCGCACTATATTGAGTAATTAGTTGATGTATTTATTGATTACTGATTAGGTGATTAGATTAGTTCATATATGTACCTTCGCGTTTCGTGTTGTGTGATAGATACGTATTGAAAATATACATCACAAAATTGTTCGGTTTTTTGGTATTGCGTACAGTATTTCGTAAGTTGTTTTTGTTATTTTAGTTATCCGTATTTAATTAACATCTTTAAATTAGTGAAACATTTTAATAACATACGACGAGTGTTTTAGTAAGTTTAAAAACATATTTTTTGGATGCGGTTTAAAAACATTTTAAATCTATTTTTATCAGTGTATACGAGACTTTTTACATAAACATTAAATTTGTTTATAGACATTTTTAATTCATTGCACCTTGTGTGTTTATTTTAGCATTCTATGTTAAAACATTGTTTTTAAAACTCTTGTGTGTTTATTTTTGTTTCCAGCTGTTTTATACATCACCGCACGCATTAAAGATTTTAGGTATATAAATACCTATATTATATGTGTATATACATATATACGTTGTAATATATTAAACTATTATAACTTGCACGTTATAATATATTATATTGTAAATAAGGATCATCTCTTTTTCAACCACGGCTTTTGCATGACATTGCTTATGTCAAAGTTTTGAATCAATACGGCAGCTTATGCGTAATTATTCGTTATTTTAAAATTTCCTTGTTGTTATTGAACACTATTTGCGAAGCATTTGAATACGATTGTTCATTTGTATAAGCTAATTTTTTAAACGGCAGTTACGGTGTATATAACTTTAAAAGTATTTTATATATGGTGATACCTAGGACACGGTTTTTTAAAACTCGGAAGGCTACAATATTTCTTTCCATAATATTATCAAACGCACATTATCATTATCATTATCTAGTGTATATGGCACGCAATTCTATATGAGTCACGTGATATAAACACGACATCAAAAACTAGAGTAAAATATGCATTCATTCGTGTTCGCGCGTCGCGCCCGCCACAACCAGTGCTCGCGGCGACACGTCAAGGACGACTGATCCCCTGATCCGGTGTATCGGAGTGTACTAAAAGAGCATTCGCCGCTCGCCGACTAGGACTACAAATGAAGCGAACACATTGTAGTGTTCAAATTGGTGAACGTGTGCGTGTTGAAGTCTTCATTCTGAAATGAAGTTTTTCCCTTCGCTAGACGCAACGATCAAATCACGATCGTCAAATGGATGCCGACCATAGACACGAACGGGGAGTAGACGAATTATTTTAATAATAAATCTATAGGTAGGACTTTAAAAAAATGTCTCATTTTCACCCAGTCTCCAATTCAATATTATCTTGAAAAAGCATTAATTTAATTCGATTACCGGATTATATTTGCCATGCTGCCACAAATCTTTAAAAAGAGTTTTTAATTCTTTAATGAAAACATAGAGTAAGTATTGACATTGATACGGCGGGATTCAATGCTAGATTTGCTTGCGACGCTACGCGTCTTCGCCTATCAATGAAAAAGCGTTGTCAAGGAAAAAAGGGAGCGGGAATTTAAAACAAGACCACGAATAATTAAACATTTACACATTTATTAAAAATAAAACGAAAAAGAAATTCTCAATTAATATTCATCAACTAGAAGACTAAGGCCCGGTTGTTTCAAGTTCGATCAAAGTTAGCGGTCGAGCAAAGCATAGATTTTTACGAAAACGGATCGTCTGATTGGTGGAGTTGCAACTTGAAACAACCGGCCCTTAGCACTTAAAAATTGCCCTAAACGCAAGCAGTCCGAACTCACATCAGTTTATCGTGTCAATCACGCATCACAAAAAAAATATATATCGTTCGCACGTCGTATTTGCTAACCGGTGGCCGCGGGTGGCAAGCCGCACGGCCGCGACAACCGCTGACGGGGCATTAAGTCGCTCACGCTCGCGCGCTGTCGCGGGATCTGCGGTCGGCTAGATGCATCTGGCCGTGGCTCCTGTCCCAAGCCACGCGCGCTGTCCCGCCGATCGTCGTCGCTGGATCCGCGTCGTCGGGAGGTATCTGGCCTCCCTCTGGAACCTCTCGCTGTGGAACCGGTCACCGTCGAGGCGCGGTGGCCGTGGCTCCTTGCAGCTACTCCCTCTGGAGCTTTTCGTGGCTTCAGTTAGGCGCGGGAAAAAAATGGTTGCTACCCAGACACGTCTAAATATGTGAATTTGCTTAAAACATGACATAAAAAGCCATGTCTAACGTCACTTGCGGAGATAAGTGTTTTGGCAGAATTTTAAAATCGTGATTTTCTCAATCGTTTTTTATTTTAATTGACATATTAACTTTTTTTTCATAAATGTATTTTCTAAACCAAAGTTAGGATTTTTCCATTAAAAAAATTTTTACTTGCCCTATTGAAAGCAATGATACAATCAACTGTAGATAAGTTACAAGCGTGAAATCGTGGCAAGATAATAATAACTTCTAGTACTTGCATTCGTTATCGAACGGACCTTCTTGGTACGCGATGGTACGCCGAAAAAAGAGTCCACGGGAAAAAGGAACAGAGTATCGTACATTATTGTAAGAATGAGTATGTTATTTTAGCCAATGTAATTTCAAATTACCAGATTTTTCTGCATTTGCTACATTTGAAATCAGGATAGTATGGGAATAACGTATCTATTTATAATACGTCAATGATTGAAAGCATGATTTTGTGTGTGGAATGCTAATACTTTTTGTTGTTGTTGATAGTATTAGGCGTAGTTTTATATTTTCCAAAGTGGATGGTTTGAACACGGGGAGCCTTCGAACAGCCAAAATATTTTGGCCAACTGTTTTTTTTCTGATACATTTACGTATTTTTTCCCTAAGGCAACATTATTATCTACAGCTGTCACTTAAAAAGAGACACCATTTTTAATTCACATTGATTGTAGAGGTGATCGTCGGTGCGCGTGCATTTTGGTAAAATAAAAGGAAGGTATTTAAAGGACATTTCTAAAATACTCAGAAGTCCATCTGTTTCCGCCGTGAAATCATTTTGTTAACAAATATCTTACATAGATATACAGGTAAGAAGTGTTATTGAAGACTCATTTTCAAAACATATAAGTTTAATATTTTTAAATAATGACACCCTGGAGAGGCTTTGAACATAGTTGATGGGGAGCCTTTGAACACTGTTCAAAACCTCCTCAATATGTCAAAAACAATATGATAGATTATATACTGTTATGTATAGATCCTTGTCAACATTATGCCTAGAGTATACAATTAGAAAGGCACCAGGGATGAGATTTCGGAAACTTACATGCAAAAGACAACAGAAGACGTCTTGGAACACAAAATGTCTCTACGAAATAATAACATAAAACATACCGAACGCAATAAAATAAAGCATACCGCATTATTTTAAAGACTTAAAAACAAGCATTTACAGAAAGATTATTAACACAAATCAAATTTTCAATAATACTGAAAAAAAATGTAAGAAGTTCAAGAATGAATTATTATCTAACTTATGTTATAGCACGCAAACTTGCTTAAGAGTATGCCATTAATAATGGGAAAGACGATTCAATTTTCATGGCAACACGATATAAGTAGTTTTTTTATTTTGTTTTGAGGAAAATTAACAGCAAAACAACAATCTTAAAAATATGAAATAATGGTTTTTACAATTATGCCAATTACAAATTTTCCACTGAATATAAAAATTTACTTTAACTTTCTTTAATGGCGAGTGGAGAGGGTGGAGGGGAATGTGGGACGGGGGTAGAAGGGAAGATATAATGTACAAATTAGTTTGGGTGCGGTAGTGTATATATTGTTTGTTTTATGTTTCTTATTGTTGCGTTGAAAATGTCAATGTGGTGATAGTTTGTGTTAAATGAATTTGTGGATCTGTACATAAAGGAGTTTTGTTTTGAGTTGGTCTTGCAAAAGGGGAGACGAAAAGTAGGTGAATGTCTGTTATTGCGAGTTGGAATGTGGTAAGATATTCGTTGAAGAAGTTCCGGACTATCAACTAGATTGTGTGTTATTTTGAATAGCATCACCGCGTCAGCTATGTTTCTTCGACGAGTTAGGGCCTGCATGTTAAAAAACTTCGCAGAGTCTTCATTGCTTATATGCGATCTAAATGAACGGAGGTCTAGGTATCTTAGGAATCTGTTTTGGATGCTTTTAATTCTATTTTCGTGTACTGCGTAACCTGGATTCCACACCTGAGATACATATTCTAAAATACTACGAACGTATGAGAAATAAAGTATCTTGAGGCTTGAGGGTACTGATATTTTTGAAATGTTTACATGTGCGTATGACAAAACCAAGCATAGATGATGCGTTGGTGACACGTAATCGATCTGTTTGTTAAAATTTAATTTACTGTCAAGTATCACCCCAAGGTCTTTGCTTTCGGATTTGGTAGATGGTATGAGAAATAAAGTATCTTGATGGTACTGATATTTTTGAAATGTTTACATGTGCATATGACAAAACCAAGCATAGATGATGCGTTGGTGACACCTAATCGATCTGTTTGTTAAAATTTAATTTACTGTCAAGTATCACCCCAAGGTCTTTGCTTTCGGATTTGGTAGATAATATAGTAGTTTGGTAGATAATAATAGTATATTGTTAATTGAATATTCATCAGAGAATACCTTTTTATTTCTTGTAAAGCGTACAACGAAGCATTTAGAAACATTTATTTCCAGGCTGTGGGCATTGCAATACGTGTTCAGACGATGTAGGTCATCTTGCAGCCTTTGACAGTCTTCTAATGAATTTATGGGAGAAAAAATTTTCATATCATCTGCATATAGGATAGTTTTTGAGTTTAGAAAGTAGTCACCTATATCATTGATATAAATGTTAAATAGCAATGGTCCCAGCAGGCTGCCTTGAGGTACTCCAGATGTTACAACAACAGTGTTACATTTAAACCCTGCAACCACTACAATTTGACTACGGTTGGAGATATAAGAAGTAAGCCAACGATAAAGATTGCCGTGAATACATATCTTTAAGAGCTTGTTTAACTGATCAACCCTATCGAACGCTTTACTGAAGTCGATGTAGATAGTGTCCACTTGTATTCTGTTATCTAAGTTATCTTGGAGGTATTCTATGAAAGTCAAAAGATTTGTGGTTGTAGATTTACCACTTATGAAACCGTGTTGATTAATATTCAAGGTAGGCTTAAGAGCTGGATGCAGTTGGTCATAATTACTTTTTCAAAAATTTTGTTAAATATGCAAAGTTTGGAGATAGGCCTATAGTTTTTTATATCAGTTTTTTTTATCATTCTTGAAGATAGGAGATACATATGCAGATTTCCAAATAAGAGGGACAGTGCATTCTGTTAGAGAACGATTGTAAATTAAAGAGAGGGGTAAGGCTAGATAGTGTGCACATCGTTTAATAAAGATTGAGGGTATTTCGTCCGGGCCGGCACCTTTGTGAATGTAAATTTTTTAAAGATATTTTAGTACAATTTCCTCTGTCACTTCAATACTGCATATATTAGTTATGTGGTTTTCGTGGTTAATTATGGGCGTAATGGTAGGTCTATCATTCGGTGTACTAAAAACTGAGCTAAAATATTCCGAGAATAAGTTTGCTATATCCGTGCCATTGTTAGCCTTCCTATCTCCTAAGAAAATGCAATTTGGGACACCTTGAGATGTATTACACGTTTTGACATAGCTCCAGAAGTTTTTTGTGTTTAAGTTGATATTAGTTTCAATGTTGTTTAAGTAACGTGATTTGGATTCGCGACATAAATCTTTGTGCCGTTTGCGTAGGAGAGAGAATGTATCGTAGTCGGCTCGGTTTTTGAATCTCTTATATTTACAAAAATATTTAAATTTTTCTTTGGTAATCTTGATAAGGGAGGCGTTATACCATGGGGGATATTTCGTATTCCAAGTAAATTTATGAGGAACATAAAGATATGACATGAGGCTTTTTAAGAAGTTATACAAGTTATCAAGAGCAATTTCTATTTGATGATTAGAGAAAATAGATTCCCAATTAGGTTGTTCAAGAGCGTAGTTGATTGAATCGTTATCTCCACGATTAAAAAGGAGAACTTTCCTTTTTGTATTTATCAGTACAGGGTTTTCCTGGAATGGAACATTAATGGATATGTGGCTGTATCGGACAGGTAGAATTATGACGTCGGGATGATGATGATGATGACCCGTCTGAAGTCGTGAATGTCGGCCCTTAGTAGGGCCCAGGTCCGTTGTATGGGCGAATGCCGTACGTGGGGACCCACCTCGCCTCCAGGCGGATAGTCGGCGCGGGCAGCGAGCCGGCGTTGCGATCCTAGCTGAGAGGATACTGCACCGACGCGATGTGTTTGGCATCTCCGACATCATCCTATGGGCAAGACATAGATTGGTATAGATGATGTGTTAAAATCCCCGGGGGGGTGGCGTTTAATTTGCTATCGATTAAAATATTCAATTTTTTCCGGCGAATCGGCATCGGGGGCCGTCTGTTTTGCGCTTGGAGCGCCCGGTGAGTCGAGCGCGCTGATTGGTCGGCGGCGCTAGTCAGGGGGGAGCTTTCCGGACTGTATAAATACTGCGCCGGGCGGGCGAGTGCCTCATTCTGCTGGGAGCCTCTGCCGAGTACGCCTACTGGAACATTTTATTCTGCCTTTTCCTTCACACCCTGCTTGACCCCTGCTTTTCTTATTTGGATTTGGACTCTGGATTTTCTACTGACTTCTGCATTTAGACTTGGCTACGATTTTGGATTTATTGGACTCGTTTTACCACCTGAGGCGACGACTTGGCACGGATTCTGGACTTGAAGAATTTTCTGCGCTCTGCACTCCCGGCCTGCGAGTACATCGGCGGCTTCGGAAGCGAACTCAGCGGACCGCACCTACATTTATTGTTTCCGTGGGGAACAGTGGCTTTATGACGTGTATCTTCCGGAACCAGCGGGTCATCATTACCTTCGACTGATGTTAATAAGTTAGACAGAACTAGATCTAAAATGTGGCCACTTGGGTTTTGTTCACCGTTAAATTGAGACAGGTTTAGAAAATGCATACAGTCTGTGAAATACTTCAGATGTCTTCAGCGGAGGATTGCCATTCCGGCCGAGCTATGCTGATGAGTTCATGTTTAACAGGTAACACTACACCACGGCCAAGGCGTTGACCGGTTGAGGCATAGTCGCGATCTCTGCGATAAATGCTGTAACGGGAGTCAAAAAGCTCTTCGTTTCTAATGCCTTTATTGAGCCACGATTCTATAAGGGCGATTATATCGTAGTCATTTGAATATGTGTTTTGAAGGATTGTTGTTGTTTTGGTACGAAGGCCTCTAACATTCTGGTAATATATGGTTATGGACATGGTGGACTAATAAAATAAATATTAGTTTGTAAGCGGCTAATTATCCGGTTACAACAGTATAAAGTAATAAGTCTAAAGAAAATAAAAATTAATAAATAACGTATTCGATTAGGTATACTAGCGGGAAGAGCTATCCACTTTACTAAGGGAGTTGATGTTTTGGTTTTGAGTGTAGTGTGTAAGTGTTCATATGTTTGTTGGGATGTCTCTATATAACTAAGTGTGTATTTAAGAGTGCAAAAAATAGTATTAAGGTGGTGTGGTTGTATACTAAATGTAAAATGTGTGCTTTTGCGTTGTAGTATATTAGACATTTCAACAGAAGGGTTGATGCGTGGAGGTATACCTTTACATTTATCAACATTAGAATGAACAGTGTTGATGCGTGAAGGTACACCTTTACATTTATTCAAAATAAACTTTGACGTTTCAAAATGTTTTATCTCTATGTATATGATCTGACACTGGCTCGCTGTGTGGATACAAGATTCTTCATCTACATCAAGTTGGAAAGGTTTCAGCAGGGAAAGGAGATGATATTTATGTTGTGAAGCGAGTAAATCCTCGCGTGCATTGTGAGTGTCTTGAGGAGACAGTTTGGGAAATTTGGATAATACCAACAGCATTTTTGGGATTTTTTTTTTTTTTTGTAACACGTAAAATCGAGTGTTCCGATTTCAAAAATGATATTTATACGCGGCGCAAAAAAGGATTAAAAAAGTTATCACAGTTCAAAGTTTCATAATTCGTTCACACAAATCGATACAAATCTGACAGTTGCATATTTTGTCTATGACATGAATGACGCCTTGCCGTAGACAGCAGAAAAATATTGATTGAATTGTTGACTTTATCTATGGATTCACCTTGTATGGTGAAGTAAGTACTAAAAGGCAATAAAACATTATGCTGCATTACACACACGGTTTTAATATACGGAAATATTTAATAAATACTTTATGCAGTCAACTACAGAATAAAATTAAATAGAACTTATCGATAAGTGATAGTAAATAAACCATTTGTATTCTTTTATTGATTGACAATGATTTGTAAATCAATCATTGCTCCTCATTTGAAATATTAAAGCTAACCTAAAAAGAAATATGTGATAAAATAAAACCGAACCTAACATAACCTAACCTAACCAAACCAAACCTAACCTAACCAAACCTAACTAACCAAATCAAACCTGACCAAACCTAACCTAACCTAACTTAAGCAAACCTAACCTAACCTAACCTAACCAAACCTAACCTAACCTAACCTAACCTAACTAAACCTAACCTAACCTGACCAAACCTAACCTAACCTAACCTAACCGAACCTAACCTAACTTAAACTAACCTAACCTAACCAAACCTAACCTAACCTAACTAAACCTAACCTAACCTAACCTAACCTAACCTAACCAAACCTAACCTAACCTAACCTAACCTAACCAAACCAAACCTAACCTAACCTAACCTAACCTAACCTAACCTAACCTAACCAAACCTAACCCAACCTAACCCAACCTAACCCAACCTAACCTAACCCAACCTAACCTAACCTAACCTAACCTAACCTAACCAAACCTAACCTAACCTAACCTAACCTAACCCAACCTAACCTAACCTAACCTAACCTAACCTAACCTAACCTAACCTAACCTAACCTAACCTAACCTAACCAACCTAACCTAACCTAACCTAACCTAACCTAACCTAACCTAACCTAACCTAACCTAACCTAACCTAACCTAACCAAACCTAACCTAACCTAACCTAACCTGACCTAACCTAACCTAACCAAACCTAACTAAACCTAACCTAACCTAACCTAACCTAACCTAACCTAACCTAACCTAACCTAACCTAACCAAACCTAACCTAACCTAACCTAACCTAACCTAACCTAACCTAACCTAACCTAACCTAACCTAACCTAACCTAACCTAACCTAACCTAACCTAACCTAACCTAACCTAACCTAACCTAACCAAACCTAACCTAAAAAGGGGGTTATACAATTTGGCGGCTAATCGTAGGAATTCATCGGCTCGATCCACGTACAACTCTTTACACCTTTTTATAAACATGTAACGAGCCAAATTCCCGGGGAGATGGTACTTGTGACTTATTCTGTAGTTGACTGAATAAAGTATTTATTGAATATTTCGTGAAAAACTTGTTTAATATAATTACTTGTTCAATTAAAACCGTATGTGTAATGCAGCATAATGTTTTCTTGCCTTTTAGTACTTACTTCACCACACAAGGTGAATCCATAGATAAAGTCAAACAATTCAATCAATATTTATCTGCTGTCTACGGCAAGGCGTCATTCATGTCATAGACAAAACATGCAACTGTCAGATCTGTAACGATGTGTGTGAACGAAATTATGAAACTTTTAACTGTGATAATTTTTTAATAATCTTTTGCGCCGCATATAAATATCATTTTTGAAATCGGAACACTCGATTTTACGTGTTACAAAACATGCAACTGTCAGATTTGTAACGATTTGTGTGAACGAAAATTTTAACTGTTATGAAACTTTGAACTGTGATAACTTTTTAAATAAACTTTTGCGCCGCATATAAATATCATTTTTGAAATCGGAACACTCGACTTTACGTGTTACAAAAAAAAAAAAAATCCCAAAAATGCTGTTGGTAATATCCAGTTCAGTCGACAGTTTATATGGACAAAAAATAGTACAGTTAAAACCTAGTGTAAACATGAAATTCATTCCTCTAACTAAGAGACACACAGTAAATGTTATTTGATCGCTTTTATATCCACTTCCCGATATATCGCGATAGGAGGAGACTCGTCGTTTCGTCGAACGTATATGCGGCTATGTTTCACCCAAACATATTGAAATCCCGCGCTTTTCGCTATGGATTTCACATTGTGGAGCAGCACTTTATTGCCAGGGGTCAGGTGATCGTTCACAAATACCCTGCGAGCATCTCCGGGTACACCTAAATCGCGAGTGGTAATTCCTTTGTTCCTCCTGACTTCTGTGATGATGCTATCCTCTAAGTGTCTTCTGGAAAGTTTTAATATAATTGCCTTTGGTCTTCCTTTGTCACTGGAGCGTGGAGCCACTCGTGTGCAGAATTCGATGTCCTGTTGGGAAATGTCGATTCCAGCTACTTTTCCAATGTTGATAACAAAGTCATTCAAAAGTTCGCCTTTACGTTCTGGTACAACCGTTATCTCCAGATTGTGAGGCGCGACCACTGTTCGTTGTCACTAATTTTGTTTTCCATGGCTATGACGTGAGCGCGCATGTCTGAGAGTTCCGCTTCCATCGAGTCCAGCCTTTTAAGTTTCTCTTCATAGGAACATATTTTTGCGTCCATTTCTTCAAATTTGTTATTGAAGAATTGCATGGCAATTGTTACAGCGGAAAATTCCTTACGAAGTTCACTGATCTTATTTCTTATGTCGCTGAACTGTTGCAGATTTGCGCGTATTGTTTGTATTTCTTTTAGTACTTGAGTCATGGGATCTTTCGTTGATTCGCTTGAGGTAAGCGTTCCGGGATGATTTATGCAATTGAAACATTTAATTGAGTTGCGTTGGTCTTTAGTCATTTTACGGTACATTGATTCAGAAATGCCAATGCATGTAATATGAAATTTATTCCTGCAGTCTAAGCAGGTGGTGAACACTTCATTGTTTTTCAATTCCACTTTACACTTTGAGAAATTCATTGTACTAAAATTAGGTTATTCACACTCAGATACTATCAGATAAATAAAAAATAATTGGAGAGATATTTATCGAACTTTGATTTTTGACAGGTTATTGTTGTATTGGCTGGAATAGAATCGATGAAAGGTTTTATGCTTCGTCATTTTAAATTAAATTTCCTAATTTTAATTTTTCTTCATACAGTATGCGATAAAATTACAATTTTCTTTATTTATATATTTTTGTGATTTTTTGTTTATTATTATTACCCCATTAGTACTTTGAATACCTAGTAAATTGATTTGGAGAATGGGAAGAATTTTAAAAGACCTACCTGTCGATTAATTAATAAAATAAATCGTCTATGCCCCGCTCGTGTCTATGGTCGGCATGCATTTGACAGTCGCCATTTGCTAACTGCTATAAGCACCTCGCTATCTGGAGGTGAAATCATGAACCACGCTGAGCAAGATGTTCCTGCCGTGAAGCCCGAGCCAGAATCTGCAGCCGGGAGCGGCGATGAGGGAGCGGGCGGTGGAGCGCCCTACACGGAGATGGACATATGGCCCCCCGACATCAAGCAGGAGTGCTCGGAGTACTCCAGGAAGGCCGGTGAGGAGTTGCTTCATTGTTGATTATTTCTCAGTCATATGAAGTACGCGCACCTGGTTGACCGTTAAAGTTGGATGAAAGGAAAACAGGACATATTTGTACTTTACGGTTTGGGTCCAGTTCTTCTAGAGGTCTTGTTTTATGGCAACAGTAATGTCCTGATTTCAAAAATGAAATATAATATAATATAATTGAGTCGCCTTAAGATTAAAAAAGTAATAAGTTGAAAGTTTCGTCTTTTTCTTTGTTAATTTTGACATTTAAATCAATAAAAATTTGACGTAAACCGTAGACAACAAAATAAATGTTACTTAAAAGTAAACTGATATTTTTGCAAAAGGCTCGTTTTTTGAAAAATTACTTAAATCACAATCGAAAAATTCTGAAAACTCATCATTATGATTCGTATACCTACGAATCATGACATTATATAAAGAAACCAAATCCTTTTAATGTTTTCTTCTCTAACCGAGCCTAACAAGTATGACCTAGAAATACATTTTTTTCAATTCTAACAGAACCCGACTAACCTTAGATAACCTAAAAGTAGTTTTTAATTGATTTTTTCTTTTTAAACCTTCGGGTATCGAAAATAGGATCGAGAAACGGAGCTGGATACAGACGAGACCCTAATTAAGTATAATTCTATAATACTTTTAATTACATTTCTTATACAATGCGAACAAGATTATACTAAATTTGTCATCATTTTATAAACAAGCGTAGTATTTTGACGTCTCATGACACAACCGTCCGACTGACAAAAGCCGTGCAGTGAAGTAAGCGTATCGTTCAGAATATTGACGATTGTCTATGGAAAAACATATTTTTTCTACTTTTGACTGTCTTTTTTATTTTATTTTTTAACATAAAGACCGTCAACAGGTCATTGATGACCCTAATAGATGGTCATTTAGTGACATTAGAGTACAATTTTGAGTATTTTGTGAACATTTGAAATGATAATATATAATATACTTGCTACACTTTTTACAGTTAGTTAATAATTAATAATAAAAAATAAAATGATAAAGTATAAAAATATCGCAGATCAATAAGTAGGTCAATATTTTTTTTTACATGCAATTATTTTTCATGAATGTACATCACAAATCAATTAAAAATTGAAATAAATAAGTTTTTACATAGTAGGTACACAATAATGATAAAAATAAATTAATTAATAATAAAAAGTGTCTTAAAGATAAATATATTGTTAACAGTATTAAAATACTAGTTAAACAGGGGTGAGTGCACGGGTTGTCTATGAAGAGCTTGTATTACACGCTTGAGGGACCGTCAACCAAGTTTATCAAAACTTCGCTTTGGAACCGAGCTTGCGTCATGAAGAATATATCAAGTTTGAAGTCTCTGGACGATATCTCGTTAAATTGGTTGATCATTCTAGGTAGAGGAAAGAAATAGCCTATATTGGTGTTGTAAAATTTAGTGTGTAATAGGCTTGGAGACCTCATTGATCGGACAGGGATGTTAATGTATATTTGTGATAGTATTGAGGGGGTGTCTAGTTTGTTATTGACTATTTTGTAGAGAGTCATTAGGTCTGTAATATTTCTTCTTTGGTTTAAGGAGATTAGGTGAAAGTTTTTGAGTCTCTTGTCGTATGTAACAAGTGAATCACTTAAAACTTGTCGATATTTGAAAGATTTGAGGAATTATTTTTTATTTTTTCTACTCTATTTTAATGAATATCGTAATTGGGTGACCAGATTGTTGACGAGAATATTTCTGAATATTTAATGACTTCATGTATGTCGTTAATAAATATTAGAAAAAGAATAACACATAACATTTTATTTTCTTTGGATGATAAATTCTTTGGGGCTATTTATGAGGATTACAAAGAATACTAGGTCAATATCATCATTAATTATTAAATAGTTTTAAAAATAACATTTTCGGGGTTAGCTTGTACCCTGTTCCGGAACGCCAGTGTTAACAGCACCTAACCTAATCTAGAAATACATTTCAATTGAAAATTCCACGAGTTTCCTTAACGTCTTATCAACAATAATATAATTTAAAAAACATTATTTCGTCATTGTAATGAGTGTTAGAACGTATATGCATTGTAATACACATTTAAAAAAAATCTAACTACCGAAAATCTAGCATTTCGCAACATATCAAAGTTTCTTGTTTCTCTCTTATCGATGGTTTGCGTAAAGTGAGCTAACCATAGATGAAACGTGTTAAATGTCAAGATGCACGGTGAAAATTTGAATACTCTAAGTAATAACTGTAATAATACTTAAAGCTAACTTGCTTACTATCACGCCGTTTCTCCGCGGAGGTAGGCAGGGAGATTAACGCCACACTTCTGTCCTGCCCCACATCTCTCGATTCATCCATATTCATACATCCTCGCATGCAGCTCGACAATTCTTGTTGACATGGCGTCCCATTAGGAGGATCTTCCAGGATCTGGTTATGGTAAGCCTTCCGCAGCCACCCTCTCTTTCTGACCTCGTCAATACTTGCGTCATTTGTACTTATTGTGAATTCGCTCAGCATGCCAACCCACCTAGATTTTATCATTTATATTAATGTGACTTTCCTTGCATACATCATGCATCCTGCTAACTAGAGTGTAAGTCTTGTTCGCTGTTTGTCATTAATACTGTAATACGACATACAATTAAATCGCTCATTTCCGCATCTATTTTCATGCATTTCAGTTCTTCCACATAATTATCTATATACAAGTTGAACAGCCGTGGAGACATTACACAACCCTTTTGAATTTTTATATAATATTTTTATTTTACATCAACATTTATTACATAATTGTGTTATACATAGTACCTCTCCATTTAAGAGCATTGCTCTTGTGCTCGGACGAGGTACTTTGCATTGTTTCATATAATTATTTTACATTATATATACGGGATGAAGTAGTGGAGTGAAATGTTTTTGATTTTGAAGGTAATAGTGTCTAGTTGTTTTTATTGAGATATTCTCTTTATTTGCTTTTCAATTGTTTTGTATATTTTTTATTTCGATTGGAAGATTGTTAAAAAAAATTATGCCTGAGTATATGAAATTTTGTTAATATTTTTTTGTATTGCATTTAGAGATTTTAAAGGTGGCTTGTAATCTTGGTCATGTGTTTTTTTTTTTCGAATTTTGTATGTTCGTTTTCTTCGATGAATTGCATTATTGATATTTTTTGTATATAGTCTCTACATTTGGGACTGGAAATATTTTAAATAGTGTTTGTGTGGGAATGTTGATTTTATATTGTATATACATTAATAATTGTTCTCTGAATTACTTAAATTCGATTTATCATATTATTATAAGTTTCCCCCCACCCTATTATTCCGTTTTGGAGTAGTGAGTGGACAGTTGCATAGTATATCTTTCATAAAGTTTTCCAATTGGGCTCAATAGACTGATTGCCGTATAGTTCCACATTCTATTCTTTTTGTTTCTTACATATTTTCTTCACTCACTTAATAGTCGTCATTCATTGAATATCTCTGCATTTTTAATTTATATATTCTCCTCGCTCTCACACATTTCCTGAAAATATTTCACTCCTTTGTCATGGTTTTCGTCCTTACTCATTCATATTTCTCTGTTCTTTGACTTCATAGCATTCATTTTACTGCATTCCACGCCATTTCAGGATTTTCCAGCTGATATCAAAAAAATTCTGTCCTTTAAATACTTTGAACATTTTTACACGTTATTCTCTTTTCTGCCGCTCTTTCCATTCCTTCAAACCAAATTTGGCTCTTCTCTTAGTTGTTCAAATCTTTTGCTCTCTTATATTCTTCCCCCTTTCACTGTCAAAAGTTTTGCTTAATCAAAGAGTCTTGTCATATTAAGTATTGAAAACAGAACACTCAACAATTGTTAAATTGTTTATTGCAGATATCTTCAGAATACAAGGATCTTTTTCGGGAAGTCCAACTGTGTCTTCGCCTGCCCATGAAAAGCTGCTTGCTTTAGAGACCATTTCGAAAACTAAAAAATCTTCGAGTAAGTGCACACTTACTACCGCTGGGAAGAAGATTTATTCATGTTCGCAATGCGTTTATTCCTGTAATCGGACATCAGACTTAAAAAAACATGCGCTTAAGCACACTGGAGAGAAATTATTTTCATGTTTACAGTGTGATTATTCGTGTTATCAGAAATCAACCTTAAAACGACATGCGCATAAGCACACTGGAGAGAAATTATTTTCATGTTTACAGTGCCATTATTCGTGTAATCAGAAATCAAACTTAAAACGACATGCGCTTAAGCACACTGGTGAGAAATTATTTTTATGTTCACAGTGCGATTATTCCTGCAATCGGAAATCATGCTTAAAATATCATGTGTCTAAGCACTCTGCAGATAAATTATTTTCATGTTCGCAGTGTGATTATTCCTGCAATCAGAAAGCACAATTTAAAAGACATGCGCTTAAGCATACTGGAGAGAAATTATTTTCATGTTCGCAGTGCGATTATTTCTGCAATTGGAAATCAGGCTTAAAACAACATGCGCTTAAACACACTGGAGAGAAATTATTTTCATGTTCGCAGTGCGATTATTCATTCAAATGGAAAGGCAGTTTAAAAAGACATGAGTTTAAGCACACTGGAGAGAAATTATTTTCATGTTCGCAGTGCGATTATTCCAGCAAACAGAAATGCAATTTAAAACAACATGTGCTTAAGCACACAGGAAAGAAATTATTTTTATGTTCACAGTGTGATTATTCCTGCAATCGGAAATCACACTTAAAATATCATGTGCTTAAGCACTCTGCAGATAAATTATTTTCATGTTCGCAGTGCGATTATTCCTGCAATTTGAAAGCCTATTTAAAATCACATGCGCTTAAACACACTGGAGAGAAATTATTTTCATGTTCGCAGTGCGATTATTCATGCAAATGGAAAGGCAGTTTAAAAAGACATGAGCTTAAGCACACTGGAGAGAAATTATTTTCATGTTCGCAGTGCGATTATTCCAGCAAACAGAAATACAATTTAAAACAACATGTGCTTAAGCACACAGGAAAGAAATTATTTTCATGTTTGCAGTGTGATTATTCCTGCAATCAGAAAGCAAAATTTGAACTACATGCCCTTAAGCACACTGGAGAGAAATTATTTTCATGTTCGCAGTGCGATTATTCATGCAATCGGAAATCAGACTTAAAATATCATGTGCTTAAGCATACTGGAGAGAAATTATTTTCATGTTCGCAGTGCGATTATTCCTGCAAAAGGAAATCCAATTTGAAACAACATGTGCTTAAGCACACTGGAGAGAAATTATTTTCATGTTCGCAGTGCGATTATTCCTGCTATCAGAAAACACAATTAATACTACATGCGCTTAAGCACATTGGAAAGAAATTATTTTCATGTTCGCAGTGCAATTATTCCTGCAATCGGAAATCACACTTAAAATATCATGTGCTTAAGCACTCCGCAGATAAATTATTTTCATGTTCGCAGTGCGATTATTCCTGCAATTTGAAAGCCTATTTAAAATCACATGCGCTTAAACACACTGGAGAGAAATTATTTTCATGTTCGCAGTGCGATTATTCATTCAAATGGAAAGGCAATTTAAAAAGACACGAGCTTAAGCACACTGGAGAGAAATTATTTTCATGTTCGCAGTGTGATTATTCCTGCAATATGAAATCAGACCTAAAACTACATGCGCTTAAGCACACTGGAGAGAAATTCAAAGTATAAGTTAAAGTATTCGAGCATTCAGAATTCAAGCTTGAAAGTTCGTGTGCTTTTCGCAAAACTTTTGTCTTGTGTACAAGTTAACAAAAATATGTTTGCTATTGGTGCATTCATTAAATATATTTCTATATCTTTGCGCTTTTACACTTTTGAGACAAACTTTTTACTTGATCACAATGCACTCACACATGAACCTCAAATTTTCGGTTTAGAAACAACACGCACGGTCTCTCTGAAATAAAGTGTGTGGGTTTTCATAAGCCGGCGTCGGCAGAGCCGATTATCTCACTTCCCCAGTGAACGGCTCGTACAGCGGAAGCTCTCGCCGTCATACCTTATTCTGGTGTTCTTATTGCCATAAATAAAATCCTAAAAACAAGAAACATCATCATTAAAAATACCAACCTCGAACAATTATTTATTATGATCAATACTTACCCTAAAAAATATATTATTGGAGCAGTTTACTTAGCACCGCTCTCCGATGTTCTGCTCTACAAACAACATTGTGAAGATGTCGAACTGTTAATATCGAAATACACCAGCTACGAAACCATCATACTAGGTGACTATAATCTTCCAAACTTAAAGTGGTCATCTAACGAAGACGGCTTCATTACAAATGAATGTGAAAATGATCGTGCGCGTGTGATTCTAGATATGGTGAACTATCTAAACTTATATCAGCATAATTTTGTCTACAACATCAATATCCGCCTTCTCGACTTTGTATTCTCAAATCAAGCAAACATTTCAATCGTAAAATCCATCGATCAATTGCTACCAGTTGATGATCATCACCCTCCATTTCATATCAAATTAAGTACTCTATGTCCCAAACCTATACAGCAAGAATCCTCTCTTAACTTTCAAAAGGGAGATTATGAATCCATAAATCAACACTTCCATCATAGATTGGTCATTCCTATGTGATATCAATATCGATCAATCTCTCGAAAAACTTTATTCAATTTTCCAAGATACAATAAACTCTCATGTTCCATATTTTACGCCCAAATCTAATGTATATCCAAAATGGTTTACGAGTGATTTGATAGAACTAATTAAACTAAAAAAATCTCTACATAAAAAATTCAAAGACAGTCGTTCAGTCGAAGACTACATTCAATTTAGCAAAACTCGGTCAGAGTGTAAAAATATTTTTAAAATATGTTACAGATTACACATTAACTATATTGAAAACAGTGCCTTAAAATCCAAAAATCTTTGGAAACATATAAAAAAACTTAACCAAAACAGTAACGAATTTCCATCTGAAATGTACCTGGACAATCAAGTAGCCACCAATACAGAAAATACTGTTAACCTTTTCGCAGACTTTTTCCAAAATGTTTACGACCTTGACACCTGTTAATAACATACCTTATCACAATTCCAATAACAACATGTATCTATATAATTGTCTTATTACATTTGAATCCTGTAAGAAAAAGTTAGTATCATTGGATACTAATAAATCTGCAGGACCGGATAACATTCCACCGATATATCTAAAACAATGTGCCCCTGTGCTTGCTCGACCCCTTGCTCAATTTTTCAACTACCTGCTTTCTTCTGGACAGTTTCCTCTACGTTGGAAAACAAGTTTTATCACTCCTATCTTCAAGAAGGGAAGCGAATCTGATGTCAAAAACTATCGCCCAATTTCTATACAATCAGTACTCCCTAAAATCTTCGAATCCTTGGTACTGGACCAAATATATCCAGAACTTCTCAAAGTGATAGACAAAAGGCAACATGGTTTCGTTAAAGGTAGAACAACTTCCACAAACTTACTTATCTATCAGGAGTACATATTTGAAAGTTTCACAAACAAACGTCAAGTTGACAGCATTTACACGGATTTTTCAAAAGCTTTTGACAAGGTTTCTCATACAATCCTTCTTAAGAAACTTCACTCCTTAGGCGTAACTGACCCACTACATAAATGGTTTGCAAGCTATTTGACTAACAGGAAACTACACGTAAAAATAAAATCCTGTACATCCCGAGCTATCCTAGCCACTAGTGGTCTACCACAAGGTAGCCATCTTGGACCCGCATTATTTCTTGTATTTATCAACGATATTGTCGAATGTTTCGATAATGTTGAAATTTTACTTTTTGCGGATGATATTAAAATTTTCAAGGAAATATCAGATGTGAGTGACTGCCTTACACTCCAATCTAACCTATACAAATTAAACGATTGGTGCATCTCTAACAACCTATTTTTAAATGTTGATAAGTGTAAATCACTATCCTTCTGTAGAAATAAATCTCCCATTTCCTTTTCGTATTCAATAAATAATACAAACCTAGAAAAAATAACAGAAATCCGTGATCTTGGTGTCATTTTTGATCATAAACTAGAATTCAAAAGTCACATCAACATTATTACGAATAAAAGTATGAAAACCTTAGGTTTCATACTTAGATCAATACAGGACTTTGAATCAATTAATGTAATAAATCTCTTATATGTATCCTTGGTCCGTAGTCAGTTGGAATACAATTCCATCATTTGGTCTCCTTTTTACAGGGTTCATATAAAAAATATAGAAAGGGTACAACGTAAATTCCTAAAATTTATAAATTTTAAGCTTCATATTCCGATCGACCAAATAAACTACAAATATTTGCAAACTAATCTTAATCTCCTAACCTTGGAAGATCGAAGAAAATTAACAGATTTAATATTTAATATTCCTTTTTAAAATATTACACTCAAATTTCGACTGTTGCGAACTCCTGAATAGTATTAATTTTAAAGTACCTAACCGTAGGACCCGCCAAAACATGCTGTTTTATTGTGACAATTTGGACACAAACTATCGTTCAAATTCTAGCATACCTCGGATGCACAAACTTGGCAATGAACTACCTACATATGTCGACATTTTAAATCTATCTCTCTCAAAATTTAAAAAATCATTATATGATCATTTCTTTTCAAAATATTAAATTTTTATATAATGTCTTAAATTTTTTATATATACCTGGCTATTCAAATTTAATATTGCTATATTATCGGTGAGTAAAAATTTCTGAGATCACTACTTTACACTTTTTTGCATATATACTTTTTTTACATATATGTCTAACCTCATTATGTTTAAACTATGTATATATACTTTTTTACATTTATACCCTTTATTTTTCTTTTACATTTAATCGTTTGTTGTATTTTAATTATGGATAAACCTGTTGTAAAAGGCTATTAAGCCGTGTAATAAATAAAAAATAAATAAAATACCTCCGAACGTCACGCTTTCACTTGTAACCTTTGTACCTACTGTATTCTTTACAACTTTTGCTTTTGCAATTCAATAAATTCAGTAAAACCATCGTGACTTTACATCATCAACACCGCTTCAACTTATCCTAAACCGGAGGGTCCACATTGGTGACCCCGACACAAGAAGAACACGCACCTGCATCAACGCACTGTTACATCAAACGGCATCTTCAGCCACAGTACGCCGAGTTTGATCAGCATACAGTCATCATGAGCCTGCAGTACGCACCACGGGAAGCATACAGGGAGGCCACACCAGCACCAGCATCAGAAGTCAGCAGGGTAGCAATGCGGATACCACCATTCTTCCCCAACGATAAACCGGATCTAGACGCCAGGATGCAAGCAATGAACCAGGGGCTAACGGCGTTACTTCACGAAATCGCCGAGCTAAATATCAGATAGAACAGACGAAGCAGTTTCGACGACATATACCGAAGAGCCAACCGATCACGAGGCCGTAGCCGAAGTCGAGAACGCTCCAGCAGCAGAAACCGTGGACAACGCCCGGCCAACTTGTGCTGGTACCACTGGCGCTTCGGCGGAAACGCCCACAAATGCGAACAACTGTGCAACTACAACCAGGGAAACGCCCAGGGCTCCAACTGATGGCGACCAGCACCTACAGCCCTCATAACATAAGTCGCTTATTCATTATGGATTTAACAACACGCATACACTTCCTCATATATACGGGGGCGGATCTATGCGTGTACCCGCGACATCTTGTGCGAGGACGCCCATACAAGGCAGCGGCGAACGGGACACCCATCGCCACATACGGAAACCTGACACTCACACTCAACCTAGGACTCAGACGGGACATCACTTGGACCTTCGTCATCGCAGACGTATCCAAGCCCATCATAGGGGTCGATTTCCTGTCTAAATTCGGTCTACTGGTCGACATACGAAGCCGACAACTACGGGACGCAACGAAAAATCTAACCACCGCAGGAGCACGGAGCACGACGTATATCGGTTCGATGAAAACCGTTACGGGATCGTCTCCATACCACAAACTCCTACAAAAATTCCCGGACATAACCAGACCGGACGGCGCCAGGAAAGAGATCCGGCATAATACCATTCATCACATCAGTACGACACCAGGACCACCAGTCGCCGAACGACCGCGACGACTCGCCCCAGACAAACTAAAATTAGCGAAGAAAGAGTTCGAAACCATGGTTCGCCTAGGAATAGCGCGACCCTCTGAAAGCAGTTGGGCATCGCCACTACACATGGTCCCTAAAAAGGACAACGATTGGAGACCATTCGGCGATTATCGAAGCCTGAATGCAAGGACCATTCCAAACAGTGCGACATATACAAGATTTCGCACAAGCGCTAAATGGGTGTAAAATATTTTCCACGATCGACTTTGTACGAGCATACAATCAAATTCCGGTAGCACCCGAAGACGTCCCGAAAACTGCAATATCAACACCGTTCGGCTTATTCGAATTTCCATATATGGGATTCGGAATGCGCAACAGTGCACAAAGCTTCCAGATTTATCGACGAAGTAACACGAGGACTCGATTTTTGCTTCGCCTACATTGACGACATATTGATCGCGTCAACAACACCCGAAGAGCATATGACGCACCTCGAAGTAATTTTCCAGCGGTTGCAGGAATACGGGGTCGTTATAAACTCAGCAAAATGTAATTTCGGCGCAAATGAAGTAAAATTCCTCCGATACCGAGTAACCAGCGCAGGCACGACACCGCTACCAGAGAAAGTAGAGGCAATTAAAAATTACAAGCGACCAGAAACTATCAAGGACCTCCGCCGATTCCTGGGGGCAATCAATTTCTACAGGAGGTTCCTACCCGGTGCCGCAGAAACGCGAGCGCTACTTCACGATTTCCTGCAGGGAAACAAAAAAGGCAAGCAACAATACCGTGGACGCCCGAAGCCGCAAAAGCCTTCGAATCCTGTAAGGAGAGATTGGCTCAGGCAACATTACTCGCACACCCAAAGTGCGGGGCCCACCTATCAATCGTCAGTGACGCATCGGAATGCACCGCAGGGGCGGCACTGCATCAACAAGTGAACGGAAATTGGGAACCATTAGCATTTTTCACGAAGAAATTCAGTCCGGCCCAACAGAAGTACGGAGCGAACGACAGTGAATGATACCCACCGCTTACCCAGGACCGTTCTAAGAGAAAAAGCTTCCATATCGGTTCTACTCAATCATCGCCAGGTTGACATTTCTTTCAACTAAATTGCGAGTCCCTGCTGCCCCGCTCAGGTCGTATAAACCTTTGCGGGGGGCAGGGCCGCAGAAACAAACCATTCACTGTCCCCGTCGAAGGAATCATCTTTATTATTAAAACAAACATAATTACATACATATTTCATGGTAGATACATTCATATAAGATGCAGTGTTAAGGCGTACATGAATCACGTTTTTGCAGTCTAAAGAGTCAAATTGGTGTAAAATTTTCGAATCTTGTTGCCAAAATTACAGCTAAACATTCATTAAATTAATTTTATTTTGAAAGACCCATTCACTCTTAAAGCATTTGTTTAAAAAAATCAACAAAATACTTATTATCACAAAAAAAATATTACCCCGAAGCCCTATTTAATCTTTCTAGCAATAGAGTTATCTTTGGTACACTTTTTCTCGAAATATTTCCATATAAAGACCATATTTTTATAAATTGAATAAAAATAGTTTCAACAGAAAGTTTGGGGGAAAATATATTATTATTTTTGGGTAGGTTGTTAAATACAATGTTTACAAAAAGATAAAAATTCATGTTCCGTCACCGATATTGCAGCGCCCAAAAAACCGTAAATGAATTGAATTTTTTGATTAATTTTTACATAGGTATTAAGATAATTTCATTGTCATTAATACAAAAATATTCAAAAAAATATACCTTATGCCCAAAAATTTTAAATAATTCAATAACAGAGCCCATAAAAAGTTAACAAAAATATCCTTTCAGACGACGGCCGAACGCCGGCCGGTGAACACCGACATGTTGCTGTCCCGCGATTCATAAACATTATAAAAATGTCAGAAAACGAAAGTTACTAAGGCAAGTAATTGGTTTTACAAGTAGCATTCCGAAAGAACATAGCTTAAATACTTTTAAAGAACGTTTCAAATATTTATATTTGAATTAATTCAAACTACGCCACAAAGAAATAGTGATGGGATCATTTCAATCGACATTTTTGTTTGGTTTTAATATATTTATTTTAATATTTTTTTCGCTAATTTTAAGGAATAAATATACTAAAAGCCAATCTTTGTCATGTTACGCTGTGTACCTGGGAGTTTCATTTCCATAATGGAACAATTTAAATATTAAAAAAATAACAAAACATTGAGAATAAGTACATTTAATCATATTAAAAATTACTACTTTTATAAGTTTCGCCACTTGTTTTAACGCCGTTATCTCCAAATTGCCTGACCGATGGTCTGTGTGACTTATAAAATTGCATCTTTCAATACACAATTTTATATTTAAATGGAAATCCACTTATTTTTTGAAAAAAATGAACGTATGGAAATAATAGAAAGACGATTTTTTTATTTTCAACACATTTTTGAGAAACTAAAATTGGTTCTCACTGTAACCAATATGGATGCACGCTAATAAAGATTTATATTAAAAAAGATGTTAGTAATTACTTAAAATCTATGTTTAAAATGAAATGCAACGTCACTTTATTATATTTGAGGTTACATTTCTGTAAGTATGAGTTTTCATTCTTTTCATAAAATTCAATAAAGTAATAGACAATGATCAGTGTAGATTTATACAACTCAATACTTTGAGCATCATTAATATATAATTTATTTTAGTTTTTAAATATTACTTCTACCGCATTCATGCATGAATGTTTTTATAATCGTTTATTATGGTCAGTTGTTGATCTTTTCTAATAATCGTTTTTCTCCAGTTAATCAGATTTTATGATTTCTTTTGTGACAATTCGTTTGTTATGATATGTTTATATGTTCGTTATTATGTTTTTTAAAATATACTGTTCTTATGAATTGTTCTATTCCGTTTTAATGTTCTGTTATTATGTTTCATAGTATCCGAATAGTTGTCCTTCCGTTTTATGTTACGTATGTTATAACAACTTTATATCTTCTGTTATTATGTTTATTAATCATAAGGTTTTACGTTTATGGGTATTTCTCATCAAATTCCGAAATTTCAGTTTGGATTTCATCAAAATATTTTGTGTTGAGACAATATTTTTTTATAACAGAAATGCAATATATAACTATACGAGGTTTGTTTAAAAGTAATGGTCTTCCATATTTTTTATTATAACGTATAAAAAAATGAGTTCCA